>CM034148.1:43022679-43250498 GCA_019776745.2 Taxus chinensis | reverse complement strand
GTAAAGTGGCCAAAGATAGTTGTCAATTACTAGTTTTCTCACTTAGGAATCATATGAATGCAAGTATCCTTTTAGTATCTAGAAATGTACTGAAATATGTGATTTTGTGTATAAATTTGCCCCCAATGTATGTTGTTGAGTGAATACTCGATCACATAAAGTAGATAAAATATGCATACCGAATAACCATGTAGAGTGTGGTGATGAAATACGTGTTGAGTGGACAAGTGAAAGAATGAAGTAATAAAAATGAAGCGTGGAAGCTAAGAAAGAGAAAGTGATCCTAGGGGTGAAGTGTATGGTGTTGTATCGTATTGTACATGTTGTTTTGCTTAATGTAGGGTTGTTTCTTGTTGCGTATTAAGGATGGACCTGCAAAAGAACAGTAAAAGAGTAGTCAAATTCATGTATATGATAAATAAGAGAAAATGTGCATTAGTATGTAAAAGTATGTAAAAATGAAAGTGTGCACCTGATGTATATAAGTGTAAAGGATAGAAAATGCGCTGAAAATGTTGTAGAAGAGAATTTTTTTTGGGCGATCTCATGCCAAGAATGAGTTTTTTGGGTAATCTCACGCCAAGTGCGAGTTTTTTTGGTGATCTCATGCCACAAAAGAAGAGTGTTTGGGAGAGAGGTCCAATGTTACTCTCCTTTCATGACTAATTTCTACTTATAAACCACTGTAGATGGTGTAATCATGTTTTTGTTCTGAGTTATATTGTATTAGTTTCGTATTGTTCCAAGTTGAAATGGAGAAATAATGCATTCTGTTTGCTAGAGAATTGTGCCTGTACTGTAAAACCAATTATGTGAACTAATGTGAACTATGCCAATCTGTGAAAGTAACTATAACTGCCCTTGGTCATAGGTGTCCAGGAAAGTTCAGGAGCGCCCAAGTACTAATGTATGTATCTGGGCGTTGGTGTGTGTGCTGAACTGAGGACCCAAGTCACATTCTGGGCAGTTTATGTAAATGTAGCATGTGTTGATTTCGTATTGTGCATATATGAAATGTATCTTTGAGCTACTATAAGGGGTGATTGATTCACGCAATGTATGCCCCCCTCATTTGGGGTGCATGTGACGCTTGCAGGGGGAAGGGGAATGTGCATGGTAGAAACCAAGGCACATGCAAACAAAGTGGCTAGATACATGTGTTAGTAGAAAAAGATAGAAAACATGAAATAGAAGATAGTGTAACAAGAAATAAAAAAATATAGACTGCGAAAAGTGGGTTTAAAACATGGGACATAACTCACAATGTCACAAGAAAATTAGGGCCAAAGAGACCAAAAGCATATAGTGTGCACACAAGACAAAGGGCATAGCCCGCAAACAATAGCATATAATGGAAAGCAAGATAAATCAGAGAACCATGGTGGCATATAGTCTTGCAAAGTGAATGTTGCATATGAAGCACCCTTTAGCATGTTATAAAGATAAAAATTATGTCAAGACGTGTATGTATCAATGTAAAGTGATGTGTTAGTAAGAATAGAAAGTAGTATATAATAGAACAATAACACCTGTGATGTGTCAGAAAGTAGATGGATCAAGGAGCCTCGGTGGGACTAACAAAGGATGCAATGTCAAGCATCATTGTTGCATGTAAGGATCTATAAGAAGTCTACATTCACAACTAAATACCAAGTGAACACTCATGTGTATATAGAAAAGATAATGACATACTGGATATCTGACTAGCATAGTAAATAAAGTGTACATGTAAGTATAAGAAAGCAAGAGTAAGTGTAACCAAGATATGCAATATATCGTGAATGAGTGGAATGAAATGGAATGTAATGTCTGAATGTGATAGGAGAAGCATTCCCCCCAATGGATGTGTATGTATGAGATGAGGTTCATTTACAAAAGACCCCTCGACAATCAAAAATGAACCATAGAACAAGAGTGCGTCATCGGGAAATGGTTTGAAAAATGTGTGCTAGAAATATAGATCATAAAGCATAAAGTGTGAATAGTGAATGGGGTGAGGTTGATTTTATATTTAAACCCTCATAAATTGAGTACAAACCATGATACTAGAGTGCGTCATTGGGTAATGATGATATATGTTGTGTGTCAAGTTATGTAAAATTGATGCTTAGAAATAGGAAGTATGAAGCACGAAGTGTAATAGTAGAAATGAGAAACACCTGATAATTCTAGGAGGATGGAAAATAAGCGCGATGCCCCCCCAAGTGTATGATGATGAACAAGCTATCTAATGAAAGTGAAGGACAAGGGTCCTCCACTTGATGTTTGAGAAAATAAAGGTGTGTGACCATGCTCTTATATTAGTAGTGTATGTGATTGCTGACGTACATGTGATGGAAGCCTAGGAGGTGATGGACACCTATGTGTATGAGATTGAGGAGGTGATGAGCACCTATGTGAATGAGATCGAGGAGGTGATGGTCACCTATGTGAAGGAGAGCAAGGAGTTGATGAGCACCTATTTGAAGGAGGTCGAGGAGGTGATGATCACCTGTGTGAAGGAGACCAAGGAGGTGATGAGCATCTATGTGAAGGAGACCAAGGACGTGATGCGCACCTATGGGTAGGAGACCAAGGAGGTGAAATCATATGTGAAGGGGTTTCCTAAGTAGGAGACTTAGGCTGATAAAGTGGACTAGTAGACCAATGAGAATAAATAGGTCATGTACAAATATGAGAGCTACTTGCAGAATGTGCCTTAGGTATGAGAGGTCCAGGGGACCTAGATTCTCTAGCAAGTGCAATGGAAACTTCAAGAGGAGGTTGAGGCCATGGTGCACATGGCGGAATACCTTTGATAGTGATAACTTACTTTTTGTGAAAGAATTTAAGACACAAGTGATTCATGGATAAGATAACTTAAGCGGCACAGAGCCAAGGAAGACCTAAGAGCATGTCACAACCTTTGACGACTGGTGCCACAATAAATGGCACAAGCATGGTGAGAGGCCCAAATGTAACTGTAAGCTTTATGTATCCATAAGATTTGGGAACTATATATGAAATATAAGATTGTGGATAGTTGATAGAAAGGAGTGTAATAGAGAACACACCCTTAGAAATCGATGGATCGATCATCATGTTATTGATAGTATGAGGCCCAATAGAAGCATTGATGTGTAGTGAATTAGAAGAAAATGTAGCATGACAGTTGTGATCAGAGAATGTAATGAGTGGTGGAGATGCATTAGCACTAACAACTATAAAATCAAGAGGCCTCGATGAAGGAGGAGGCACAATGCAATATGTATGATTCTCAGAAAAATTAGTAGCTTGCTTCTAATGCTTGGGTAAAGGATCATTAAATATTTTGAGCTTTTTTTTTTCATTGACCGACTGATATGTCAAAGGCTCAAGGAATTTGATTGCATTATTTTTAATAATATCTCAAATGATATAGCTTTTGTTTTCACTAGGGCGCTATGCGCATTGCCACCTCATTCAGTCAGAACTGGATGCTCACATGAAGCACACACAACTACCAAGCCCCTCCTTTGTGTTTTATTTTCAATATGTTAGCATGCATAGTTTTCATGATGATTAACCAAGTGTTCATTCATAAATAAATAACCATTACATTCATCTCACTTTGGAAACACATATAATAAGGAAAGATAACATTATAAGTAATAATCAACATCAATTGCACCAATAGATCACCATATTCAGACTTGTCAAAAATTAGAATCCATCCACAATTGTCCATCATAAACTAGAATTCACTACATAACAATGAAGAAAATTACAAAACCAGTCATTACAGGGCTGCAAAGATTCATGCGCACCATCATCAAATCCTAGACAACATGACTATAACAAAACTCTTCAAACTACATACTACTACAACAGTGACATATAATAGGTATATATAGGGGTGGGGACTTTCCCTTCACTGCTCATACACTCTCTTAATAATAGGCGTGCTTTCAAAATAAACTACATGCATTAAATTCCTAAAAATAGCCATGCGTACATTCTTTGCATGCTTTTTACAAAACAACTAATAATAGACTATTCCTAAAAATAGAGCATGCTTTAATCCTAGTATAAGACCTCCTCATGTGTATTTTGCATGTGCTTTACTCGCTTTCTTGATCGACACTCCAAGTCAATTTTTAGCATGTGCTCAGCAAAATGGCTTCTGTCCCTGTTCATCATTTTACATTAATTGCCCTAAAGTGGATTCCAAACAAGGCAGAGAAAGAAGAGAAAATGAATACGGGTGTGCTAAGGAGGATTCATGCAAGGTTTTAGTTCCTCAAGTGAGCCGAATTGACAAATTTTCATGGGGTCAATGTTAGGTGAAGACTCAGGAAGTACTATCATATGAAATTCCTCACAAGAAGAGTTGGAAAAAATAATTGATAAATATTTGAATAAATAAGAGGTCAAGGTTGAGGAACAAACAACTTCGTGCGCATAGATAAAGAAGAAAAAATTCAGCACTATAATGACATTCAGTTAGAAGGCTAAGAAATATATGTGCCCATCGTCACCTCAACCCTTGAACTTGGAGATGCAATACACAAAAGACGTGTTGGAGGCTATAAAGTGGGAAAACGAGGTGGGAACATATAACATATCTTACTTTAATCATCATGTGACTGGGTTGGAAGGCTTGATAAGAGGGGGTTTGGTGCACAACATAGGAAAAAGGACTATTGAAGGCGTCCTTTATCCCTATGATCTCCCCTATTTCAATAAACCCCTAGATATTTTTCAATACCTGATCCCACAAGTCTGAGAAGGTTTTTTCTCTTTTATGGACCAAGGCATGAGGATCCCTTGCTTGATGATCAGTAAAACTATCGAGATAATAAACATATGGGAAGACTTGGGGAAGGCCCTGAACAATGATAAGGATATTGATGAAGTTTGGGATCTCCTCAATTATATAAGGGTGAGTGTACCTTCCCAATTGACAAATTTAATGACCCTACAACAAGAATAGTTGTGCACCTTCTCACAAACAAGCTAGATGGTACAAAAAGATACACTGAGGTCAATTAAAAAAATTATACATTGCGCATAAAATGGTGTAATATACACAGTATAATTTATCCTTATACATATCTAAAAGGATTGTAGAGGGTGTTTAACTTGTGCATCAAACGGCATAACTTAAATTCATGTGGGGTGTAATCCTTATTCTTTTAGTATTCAATGAAATCAACATCCCCGAAGATGTAGAGCCTAATTGGGTATAACCCCAGGAGCATATGTTTCCTATAGAACAAAATAAATAATTTTTGGTGCCCTTCAACCTTAATAATGTATAGAAGCCTAGAATGAGAAACTGGATGAAACATCTATAGGATGACTTTGAACAAGACTGGTGAATCTCATGTCAGCTACCCAACAAACTTGAAGGAGAAACCAAATTTGTCGTCATGCAACACTACTTCTTAGGGTGTTTCATAATGGAAAATGAGAGCATGCGTTTGTGGTCCAAGTTACCTTTTGCTTTCACAACGGAATATTTTGTGTGATCCTCTAATCATATCAAATATTCCAAGAAGATAAGGATAGATACACACATAATAGATGGAGATACCCACATACTCTGTGTGAAATACAAATATGCAAGAAATGATCCTTATGTGGAAAGGCATGAGTCATATATATATACTCCTTGAGCCAGTATGAAACCTTGGTTATAGGTGGTAAAGTGGTATGAGTATTCTATTACCTTAGCCTGAAAAAGAAAGGAAAGAAAACCAACATGCAAGAAGATGATTTAGACGAGGAAATGATTCCTCCATCAAGGACCAAAGGAAAAGGAAACAAGGGATCCCACCCAATAAAGATGTCTTCTGGCCCTAGAAAGCACTATAAGGATGAGGAAAGTGATCCTGAAACTATGGTCACAAAGAAGCAAAGAGTGGACGTTGCAGGAAATTTCATGTCGAGCCCTGAATCAAAAAAGACTCACATGGATAGGGAAAGTGAGTTGAACAAAAGAGGTGGTGGGAGTAAGGCCGACAACGCAAAGAAAGTAACAAGACTGGAAAAACTAGATGCACTAAACCATATGGGCACTGATGAAGGAACTAATGGGGTAGATGAATCTGTATAGAAATAAATGGATAAAACCGATTCAGACGTAACCATATGAAAAAAATCCCCCAAGAATGCTTACTCCAACAACATGCCCCTCACATAAGGAAATATAGAAAAGGAAGGAAATAATCCCTATTGACTTTGGCACAAGAAGCACCCCACCTCCAAGGATAAACCCTAAAATAATATAGATTGGAAATGAAGAAGGTGAATGGGAATGGGAAGAGGAGAAAGAGTGTGAATGTGAACAATAGGCACACCATGTCAAAGAGAAATAAGTTGTAGAAGATGAGAAAGCTAAAAAAACAACACCAAAGTAAGGGTAAAGGTGTGCACACTGAGGGAGAGGCCAAAGGAGAAGAAGGAGACAAGGAAGATGAAAATAAATATGATGAAAAAAACCCATAAAATCTCTTCATGCTAGGCTACAAAAGGGAAGGCCTTACAAGGACTTGTTCGGAAGGGACAACATGAAGGAATATGTAGGGTCCATTTTGGTCAAAGAAAGCATTGTCGTTCATTTTAGATGCATGTACAGAGGAAACCTCTTATGAATTCGTGATCTCAAGCCTCAACAAGATTGGGAACAAAGATGATGAACCAGTAGCGATGACAAAAACATATCATATGTCGCATGATGATTAAAGTAGACCAGACACATGATGATTAAAGTAAGAGATGGCTCAGAAAAATCCAATTAATAGTGCAAATAGTTGCATGTGAAAGGAGAAAGGTGGGTAAGATGACTAAGGAGATTAGGAAAACAAAGAATAAATTGGGTAAGTTAACTAGGGAACATAAAACCTTGTAGGAAAAATACTCTTGTACTGAAAAAAATGTGAGAGAATTAAGCTAGAAGACACTCCAAAATGAACTTAAACTAATAGAATACCACCCAATTAATCCTACGATGAATATAAAGGAACTAGAGCAACTACTAAACCTATTATTCAAGAAGACAAAGCAAAAAGGGAAAGGGCGAAGCAGAATAGAGAAGAAAAAGATAATATCAGGGTTTTCTGCAGAAATAAATTGGAAATATGTGCAAAGCTATCCAAGGAGCTCACAGAAAATACCACATACTCAGACAAATTACTCAAAGGATTTTTCAAACAAATAAGAATAATTAGCATGCCCATGCAAGAAGAAACCCATAAATAATTTGCCCTAGAAGCCTAAATGAATAACAATGAAATTGATAAGGCTACCCATAACAAACTCATAGAGGAGTTTGAGAAGATAGGGGAGGCGGTCGTTGGAAAGAGGGAGAAAATCAAGCAATGACTAAGTGACCTACGAAAGCTCATTGACACCGCTGAAATTGAGCTAGGAGACGTAAACACCAAGGTCGGCGAAAAGTTCCAAGCAATACATACAAAATCCACTACTGGTGTAAAAGGCATTAAATCTTTTACCAAACTAACCACGTAACTTGGCCTAATAGCTCCTCTCTTCTAAAAGGAACCAGTTGATTGGAAGGCGCATGAAGATGTGTTCAAACAAGAAGTTACAAAGTTGTTCAAAGAGCCTCAGAAAGTGTTGATCGAGAGCGGACAACCAAACTAGTGTGGGGTGATGTTGGACCTCAATATTTTTGTATTATTTAATTGGTTAAGTTCCACAATGGGACTCGTTCTTTATTCTTTACATTATTTGAGAAATCGTGTCAGAATTAGGGAAATTCACGCGTAAAATTTATGCAAAGGCAAAGCGCGATAAAAGTCGCATGCAAAGATCAAGAAGATGAAGGCAACAATAAAGGGTCCTTGCGCAATATCCAAAAAAGGAATAGAAAGATAAACTTGGCACAAAAATCAAAGGAAAGAAAGTATAAGAGCATTAGCAAAAAACATGGTGCGATAGATATAGGCAGGCTAAAGATAGAAACAATGCAAGCGATGTACAAAGAAAGGTGGAATGGATAAAGATAACAACTCCAAGAGATAGTTAAAGCATGCGAAGCGGAAAGCAATCGATGGATCTTTCATGCAAGAAAAGGAACAAGGAAATGAAGATAAGTGGCACAAAACGCCACCCTATGTAATAGCTAGGTTCTATTTTGGTAACTCAAGGCTAATTATAGACGTGTTGGAACTAGCACATTG
Organism: Taxus chinensis; assembly: GCA_019776745.2. Taxonomy (NCBI): domain Eukaryota; kingdom Viridiplantae; phylum Streptophyta; class Pinopsida; order Cupressales; family Taxaceae; genus Taxus; species Taxus chinensis. The sequence goes on along the minus strand of CM034148.1, from coordinate 43,242,333 downwards.
TAGTCTAACATTGAGAATAATGGTATAAAAGGTGTCACATAACCATCCATCAAGATATAAATCCCAAGAACACCCTGGAATTTCAGATATATTGTTAAAGGAAACATTTTCACTACTAGTAAAATCATTTAAAATTATCATTCTAAACTATTAGTATTTATCCAAACAACTAAAAGTACTTTAATATTTATATGTATAAATTTGATAGACACGTATTATAAAATTTGACGAGTTATATTTGCAAGCCGTAACCCTCTACAGCCTATTTGAGATTTTACCTATAATTTAGGGTCTAAAGTTCAAAGAACAGGGTATGGACATTTTTATGACATTGTTATTAAGGGTTTTTATACTGTTATTATTCCAGTTTTGATTTTTATTCTTTAATTTGTAATAGCCTTTAATAAACACGCGTGATAAAACACTCGAATTGAAATTTTGAAGAGTCGTAGAATTTGAATATTATTTTTGGTAGGGTCGGCCGAGCGGGCCAACCCAATATTTTTCCAGAAATTGCGCCGGCCATATGTCTTGATATCCATACAGCACCCGCCTCGAAAAGCGAACGTGGCATATTTAGCCAACCGGCCCTTTTTAATTTTCCCTCCTCTCCTCATCCTCGTTTAATACTCTACTATCTATTCGCTCATTGCTTTTTCAGCGCATGTGGGATTATCCGCTCTTGCACCAACATTGAAAGTTTGTTTGATACGGGGGTTCGCCGTCACTTAAGCTGTTAATTGTTTGAGTAGGTTTTGCAAGGACAAATATTGATATGGGGGTTCGCCGTCACTTAAACTACTATTTGAAGATTACCGAATTCATAACCCGGCAAGGCTCTGCGGAATAATTTACCAGAACAAGAACGTCGGCGGTCAACATGGATAATTGCACCTCAATTAGGTGAAAACGGAAAAAATTGAGCTTCCATTGCCGAGAAGTTTCTTCAAAATAATGGTCAAAACCCTCATCTTCAGCACACGTCCAGCATTATGTCGTTGTTACTCAAATTGAAAGGTCAATCAATACATTATTTTAGTCAGCTGTTTTTATATCTCAAAAATTGAAGCAGGATATGGCCTTTGAGAACAACTGAGAGTGTTTTCGATCGGCTAAGATATCTTTACAGTATGAAGAAGACGTGGTTGTTGTGCATAGAGGCCCAATTTACAGAGCTCGTAAAAGGATGAGGCGCAGAATGAAGGATATCTGTAGAAAGGAAGGTTATGAAATTTGGAACCGAATAAAGGCCGAGAAGCCTATGTGGCCATTTCTTATACCTCTGCTCCTTTTTGCTTGGATTTTGGAGAGATGGCTCGTTCCCTTCTCCAATTGGGTTCCACTCTTTGTGGGCAACAATTCAGGTGTGTACAATTTATTCCCCTTTTTTCTACCTGTTGAAAATTCTGAGCAATCTATAGTTACTATTAACACTAGAAATGAAATTATTTCAAAAGAGAGGGATTCAAGGGTCATATTTGCAGTGCTGTAGAAGAAAGCCAAACTATCGACTTTAAATAAACAATTTCAGATTCAACTCAAAGATCCATTTATCAGCTGTTAAGGAACACGAAGAAATGAGACACATTATAATATTATTATAAATGAATTATTATTTTTGTTAGCTTTATTGGAGAGCTAACTTTGTGGTTTGAGCCCTTGATCCTCTAATCAACTAATTTTGACTTCGTAAAATTAATGAACGTGAAAATTTTATAAAATTTTCAAAAGTGTTATTTCACGTGATGTATTTTAATTTTCCCTCCTATCCTCATCCTCCTTTAATACTCTACTATCTATTCGTTCATTACTTTTTCAACGCATGTGGGATTATCCGCTCTTGCACTAACATTGAAAGTTTGTTTGATATGGGGGTTCGCCGTCACTTAAGCTGTTAATTGGTATCATTGTTGTTGTGATTGGCGTTGGTGTTTTGGGGGGGGCCAAGATCATGATTTTCTAGAGGAGACATGTTAGAGATGGAGACATATTTGAGTGGTTGAAGTCTGTGAGGAGGAAACTTCACAAAAATCTAGAGCTCATGTTCAACGAGTTCAATACCAGCAAGGTGATAAGGGAAGAGCTGGATGCAATGGGAGTGCATTATGAATGGCCCTTTGCAAAGACAGGTATGGTTGCAAGTGTGGGATCATCTTCATGAGGTGCTCTCCCTATTGTTGCCCTTCGTGCTGATATGGATGGCCTCCCTCTCCAGGTATGCATGTTATTTCATGTCTTAAAAGAGAAGTAGATTGTGTCATCCAAAGTGCATAAATATTATCCCCATCTTGTTATCCAAATCAATTCAATCATAGGCAGTCTTGATAAATAAAATCAATAGGTTGGTTGATCCAATGCACAAATGACCTTTTCCCCTTCTGTATCTAGACCTAAAGGAGCATAAATACCATGTCCCTCAGCATATACATAGCTAAAGATTTTGGGAAATATTGAGCTTGGAAGTTCTTCATGGAGGCCTGTTAATCTGTGTAGTTTTTTTATTTTGAAAATTGTAGTTAACCGATATGAATCAAAGGAATTAGGAACATGAATAGAACAAAAACCTGAGAGTGTGGCCTCTCCATGATATAGGAGTAGGGCGGACAAGGCCCTGATGAGGACTAGTTTTCAAACCCTGGTGGCATAAATACCATTTAGTACAGGGTTTCTTAGCTGAATAGTATCCTAAGCTTGACAGTGCTCTTGCCTTCACTAACGGGCGTGAGTGTTGTCTTGTACATTTCAGGTTCTCCAGTAGAGTTCTTGACTCGGCCAAAACAATATACACATCTTTGATTGTCAGACATGGCAGTTCAAAATAAGGGTCCCCCTTTGGATCGCATCTTTGCAGAAATATGCACCAATCAAAACTTCTGACAAAGACGATCTAGGAGGCGAAAGGCATAAATCCCGAATAACCTCTGCATTCAAGTAAAGAAAGAATCAGAATCATAGGTATCATAATCTAGCCCTTATTTTCCTGAAGATTCGAGTCAAACTTAGGAGTACTTGGTCATTTGGGAAGAGTAGTATCATAGGTTCGTTACTACATTCTTACAACAATTCCGGTTTGACTAAATAAATTAAAACAAACATTATCTTTTATTTTTAATTAAAACATATTAAATTAAAAGGTTTTCTTCCTAAAACAAAAACAAACAAGAAACACTAATATCTAAACACCTAAGAAAAAACAGAAGAAATAATATACTTATTTAATTTTATATGTAATTGATTTTTCTTTACAAATATCATATATGTGTGTGTCTGTGTGTGTTTATATATATTAAATTGAACCAAAAAAAATCATTGTTTTTAGTTTTTTCTTCTTTTCAAAGTATCTAAATTGTTCAAACAACTAACCATATTACATATCCTCTACGTTCATTTCTCATATCATTTAAAAGAGTGTTTTTAATGTTATTTAAGCCTATTTTATAAATTTATAGATTTTTTAAAAATAACATAAAGTGACTAGTGCCAAGTATTTACTACTAGTTTTTGAACTATACTTGCAACAAGTAGGTTTTGCAAGGACAACCTTGCTTAATCTGCACAGAATAGCAAGTAGAGTAAATATGAAAGTCCCTTCGTCAAGCATTACTTGCTTCTATTCTTAATGTTAACAATAGCAGCTAACTCAACAATAAAATATGGATCATGGGATAGAACAATGTTTCCTAATTAATTGTGAACCCTTCATTACGAGGGGACCACTGAAGATGCATTTCTTCATGTCAAGATTAGCTTGTATGCCACTCTATCATCTGCCAGAAGTATCTATGTAGTGGCCTCCAATCTTAGTTGCTGGTAAGTAGAGTAAGGGACATAGAGCCTGAAACAAGCTTAAATACATCATAGAGCTTCGAGGATGCTTCCATTTCAAAATTTCAATACCAATTAAACATTGATTTCAACATGTTTGTCTCAAAAAGAAAGAAAGAAATTATCAGAACATATCAATTAACGGGTTTGGTGAAAAATTTGTGTATTTCTCACTGGACAATTAACCTTTATTGATTCATCAATTTGATTTATAATGTTCGGGAGCTTGTGGATTGGGAACATAAGAGTCTAGATGATGGAAAAATTCATGCTTGTGGGCATGATGCTCATGTCACTATGCTTCTAGGGGTTGCCAAATTGCTCCATCAGCAGAAAGATAAACTGAAGGTATTTTGGAGACAAATCCTTTTCAATTATTGTTATGTTTTGCTCTCAATCTTTATCGTGAAGTCAAAACCTATGCACCTAACAAGTTATGGTCAGCCTATGCAGGTACTAGGTTGGTATGGTTGAAATCTGCGACCTAACAAGTCATTTTGACATTTATATTATCTTAATGAACCACAGTGAAAGTAATGCGTAGTTCAAATAAAAACTCACAATATAGTTGTATACATGGCATAGATTATATGTTAGATAAACCTGCTTAACTTGTTGTTATATCCTACCTCTTTGGCTGATCTTAAGTCTTTTGTGAGCCTTCTAAGGGTGCTGTAAGACTTATTTTTCAACCAGCAGAAGAAGGAGGTGGAGGTGCTTCTCACATGGTTCGTGAAGGCGCACTTGGAGATGCAAAAGCTGTATTTGCGTTGCATGTTTCACCTGACCTGCCAATCGGAACCATATGTTCAAGGCCAAGGCCACTTTTTGTTGGTTCAAGTATTTTTTAAGCTCTTATAATAAGCAGAGGTGGTAATGCTGCAATGCCTCATATGACTGCAGATCCTATTGTAGCTGCATCACTTGCAATTTTGAGCATACAACAACTTATTTCTAGAGAGACTGATCCGCTAAACAATCAAGTATGAATACCTTCCCTAGTTTTCTGTGGTGACCTTGCCAGTTTCTTTTATTTTAAGAATATCGTGCCATGGTATTAAAAGTTCACAAATCAGATAGAAATGAATTTGCACAGTTGTTTTTGATCTACATTAAAAGGGCAATATAATTTATGTGAAAGGTATTCTTTTTTAATGGAAGTAATATTAAATACTCCATACAAAATGTTACATTGAATGCAGATAATGGATGCATTGCTTTTGGTTCTTGGAGATTTGACAATAAAGGAATGCTAATTTTTTCCCTTTTGTCAATAAAGGTGATGTCAGTTACTTTTGTGGATGGGGGCAAAGGATACAATGTCATTCCAAATAAGGTGAAATTTGGAGGTACATTGAGAAGCCATTCGTCTCAAGGACTTGCTCAACTAAGGAGAAGAATGAAAGAGGTATATATTTTTTATTATTATAAACATTTGAAAATAAATGTTCATGACCTCAGCAACTTTGGGTGGTAAAATGCTCAATGTCCAAAATGGGTAAATACATCATTGTTATGAACATTATAATCACCAATCTTCTGCACGCATTTTCTAATTGTAGTATATTGCATTAAGCATGTGGAGCCTGCATGAATATTCTGTAATCACAGCTCAATAATTGTAGAACTAGTAATAACACCTTTGGATGCATGGTTTTTCCCATAGGTGCTACTTAGCCTATGCACACAATGGGTGCCTCAAATCTTGGCAGCCTTTCATTCCTTCCCACTGTGTTACCATGTTTGTATCGAATCTCTCTATCTAATCCTTCTCTAGTACTGTACTTTCCCAATCTAAAGACAGTATCAGCAAACTGCAACACCCAGAGAATCAATAGAATTTCTCTAAATTGAACATCTCTAAATCCAACACACATAAAAGTTGAGAGCAACAATGAAACATAGTAAACTATGGGTGAAACAAAATCAATCAAATAAAAAGAAAAACCATTGCCAATTAATCTCAAACAGTCATAACATGGAATAAAAACCAAATAAAATGGCAGCCCCATTGCTATTTATTATTAAACAGGTTCTAAGGAAGCTATAAGTTTATAACATCATACATCCTAGCAATTACCAAATAAATTGATAGAACTTCCGTATAGATTCTTCTACCGATTGTTTGTTCTAGTTTCACTAAAATGTGTTATTGTATGATTGAAAATACTAGCATGACTATAGGTTTCAAGAGCATTTTCAAGACCTTTCTTAATTCGACTCGCCCCTCCTACATAAACAGTTTGGTTTCTCCCTTGGGAAAACTTAGAAAGAGCTAACAACTGGGCCGGATATGTTCCATGCAAGCAACCCAGGTTCAAACTTCGACAGGATTAGAGTATGAGGTAGGGGTTTCATCTTCCAGTGTTTTGCACTCCCTCTCTCAAAAAAAGGTGTTACCCAATGGAGTTTGTGAAGTCCCTTGGTTCAATCGAAGGATGTTTACCCAACCACCAAAAAAGTATTTTATTGGTTATCCTTACAGGTTCAAGTTGACATATGTGGATACCCTGCATTACTGATCATTTATCCTGCATTAGACTTATTGATCGTATTGTATTCCTTGGACTAGCTTATATATATGTATATAATTTTTTGTTTGAGCATTTTCTATAGGAATGCCACCAAAAGGTTCTTCAACATAGACATACCTCTAGCATTTTATAGATATATTAACACCAATTTGCAAAATTTTCCCAAGTATCTTGAATCCCTGACTGAATTGATTGAACTAGGCAAGCCAAAGTGAATCCAAATATTAGTGAAAATAAATAAGCTCAATCATTACCCTTCGCAGTCTTTTTGCATGGAATCAGAACACACATCTTGCTAAGCTGATCTAAAACAACAAACAAGAATCACGCTCTTTCTTTGGAAAAGGAAAACCTCCAACAAAATTCATGGAGATACTCTTTCGCGGTCGAGAAGGAAACAACAGTGGTATATAAACACCAAATTTCTATTTCTTGGCTTGTGTTACGCAAAACACAACTCGTTGTGAACTTTGCAACATCATTTAACACATATCTTTGCAAATATGCCAAGGTATTTACCACATGAAAATGGCCATAAGATTTTAAAATGTGGGTCTCCCTCATTAGCTGAACTCTTGCTTCCCTCGGAACACATTTTTTTCTCGACTAGTACAAAAAACCTTCTCGGAAATAGAGTTCTTCTGCAGGCTCATAATATGCATACTTCCCCCTTGCAAGAGCTGATACACCTCTCCACAATATACATCATGTTTGTATTCTTCACGATATGCATCATGAAAAATTGGTTCAAGCTGAGTCATAGTGCCCAAAGCTGAAATCAAAGTTGGTTTAGACAACATATCAGACAACTTGTTAGTCACAACTATTTTATATTTGATAACCAAATAAAATTGTTGCAAGAAACCCATCCATTTATAGTGTTTTGATTTCTCCAATATTGATTTTGCTTGCAAATAATGGAGTAGTTTGTGATGTTGGACCTCAATATTTTTGTATTATTTAATTGGTTAAGTTCCACAATGGGACTCCTTCTTTATTCTTTACATTATTTGAGAAATCATGTAAGAATTAGGGAAATTCATGCGTAGAATTTATGCAAAGCCAAAGCGCGAGAAAATTCGTATGCAAAGACCAAGAAGATGAAGGAAACAATAAAGGATCCTTGCGCAATATCCAAAAAAGGAATAGAAAGATAAACTTGACACAGAAATCAAAGGAAAGAAAGTATAAGTGCATGAGCAAAAAACATGGTGCGACAGATATAGGTAGGCTAAAGATAGAAACAATGCAAGCGATGTACAAAGAAAGGTGGAATGGATAAAGATAACAACTCCAAGAGATAGTTAAAGCATGCGAAGCGGAAAGCAATCGATGGATCTTTCATGCCAAAAAAGGAACAAGGAAATGAAGACAAGTGGCACAAAACGCCACCCTATGTAATAGCTAGGTTCTATTTTGGTAACTCAAGGCTAATTATAGACGTGTTGGAACTAGCACATTGTAGTCTAACAATGAGAATAATGGTATAAAAGGTGTCACATAACCATCCATAGAGATATAAATCCCAAGAACACACTGGAATTTTAGATATATTGTGCTTGTCAAATCAATTTTTTTTGAAAGGAAACATTTTCAATACTAGTAAAATCATTTAAAATTATCATTCTTTTAATTGAAATCTATTATTATTTATCCAAACAACTAAAAGTACTTTAATATTTATATGTATAAATTTGATAAACAAGTATTATCAAATTTGACAAGTTAAATTTGTAAGGCGTAACCCTCTACAGCCTGTTGGAGATTTTACCTATAATTTATAGTCTAACATTCAAAAAACAGGGTATAGCCTTGGACATTTTTATGATGTTGTTATGAAGGGTTTTATACTGTTATTATTCTGGTTTTGATTTTAGTGATACATGGCTAATATATTCCACTATTCCAGCATGTTGCTACCAAGAAGAACTGCTTCTACATTTTATAAATATTACATGAATTTCAAATAACCTTTAATAAATACGAGCGAAAAAATACTCAAATTTAAATTTTGAAAATTGTATAATTTGAATATTATTTTTGGTAGGGTCGGTCGTGCGGGCCAACCCAATATTTTTCCAGAAATTACGTTGACCATATGTCTTGATATCCATAGAGCACCCGTCTGGAAAGGTGAACGTGGCATATTTAGCCAACCGGCCCTTTTTAATTTTCCATCCTATCCTCATCCTCCTTTAATACTCTACTATCTATTCGTTCATTGCTTTTTCAACGTATGTGGGATTATCCGCTCTTGCACTAACATTGAAAGTTTGTTTGATATGTGGGTTCGCCGTCACTTAAGCTGTTAATTTGTATCATTGTTGTTGTGATTGGCGTTGGTGATTAGGGGGGGGGGGGGCAAGATCATGATTTTCTAGAGGAGACATGTTAGAGATGGAGACATGTTTGAGTGGTTGAAGTCTGTGAGGAGGAAACTTCACAGAAATCTAGAGCTGATGTTCAACGAGTTCAATACCAGGAAGGTGATAAGGGAAGAGTTGGATGCAATGGGAGTGCATTATGAATGGCCCTTTGCAAAGATAGGTATGGTTGCAAGTGTGGGATCATCTTCATGAGGTGCTCTCCCTATTGTTGCCCTTCGTGCTGATATGGATGGCCTCCCTCTCCAGGTATGCATGTTATTTCATGTCTTAAAAGAGAAGTAGATTGTGTCATCCAAAGTGCATAAATATTATCCCCATCTTGTTATCCAAATCAATTCAATCATTGGCAGTCTTGATAAATAAAATCAATAGGTTGGTTGATCCAATGCACAAATGACCTTTTCCACTTCTGTATCTAGACCTAAAGGAGCATAAATACCATGTCCCTCAGCATATACATAGCTAAAGATTTTGGGAAATATTGAGCTTGGAAGTTCTTCATGGAGGCCTGTTAATCTGTGTAGTTTTTTTATTTTGAAAATTGTAGTTAACCGATATGAATAAAATGAATTAGGAACATGGATATAACAAAAACCTGAGAGTGTGGCCTCTCCATGATATAGGAGTAGGGCAGACAAGGCCCTGATGAGGACTAGTTTTCAAACCCCTGGTGGCATAAATACCATTTAGTATAGGGTTTCTTAGCTGAATAGTATCCTAAGCTTGACAATGCTCTTGCCTTCACTAACGGGCGCGAGTGTTGTCTTGTACATTTCAGGTTCTCCAGTAGAGTTCTTGACTCGGCCAAAACAATATACACATCTTTGATTGTCAGACATGGCAGTTCAAAATAAGGGTCCCCCTTTGGATCACATCTTTGCAGAAATATGCACCAATCAAAACTTCTGACAAAGACGGTCTAAGAGGCGAAAGGCATAAATCTCGAATAACCTCTGCATTCAAGTAAAGAAAGAATCAGAATCATAGGTATCATAATCTAGCCCTTATTTTCCTGAAGATTCGAGACAAACTTAGGAGCACTTGGTCATTTGGGAAGAGTAGTATCATAGGTTCGTTACTACATTCTTACAACAATTCCGGTTTGACTAAATAAATTAAAACAAACATTATCTTTTATTTTTAATTAAAACTTATTAAATTAAAAGGTTTTCTTCCTAAAACAAAAACAAACAAGAAACACTAATATCTAAACACCTAAGAAAAAATAGAAGAAATAATATACTTATTTAATTTTATATGTAATTGATTTTTCTTTACAAATATCATATGTGTGTTTGTGTGTGTTTGTGTTTATATATATTAATGTGAACAAAAAAAAATCATTGTTTTTTAGTTTTTTCTTCTTTTCAAACTATCTAAATTGTTCAAACAGCTAACCATATTATGTATCCTCTACGTTCATTTCTCATATCATTTAAAATAGTGTTTTTAATGTTATTTAAGCCTATTTTATAAATTTATAGATTTTTTTAAAATAACATAAAGTGACTAGTGCCAAGTATTTACTACGAGTTTTTGAACTATACTTGCAACAAGTAGGTTTTGCAAGGACAACCTTGCTTAATCTGCACAGAATAGCAAGCAGAGAAAATATGCAAGTCCCTTCGTCAAGCATCAGTTGCTTCTATTCTTAATGTTAACACTAGCAGCTAACTCAATAATAAAATATGGATCATGGGATAGAAGAGTGTTTCCTAATTAACTGTGAACCCTTCATTACGAGGGGACCACTGAAGATGCATTTCTTCATGTCAAGATTAGCTTTTATGCCACTCTATCATCTGCCAGAAGTATCTATGTAGTGGCCTCCAATCTTAATTGCTGGTAAGCAGAGTAAGGGACTTAGAGCCTGAAACAAGCTTAAATACATCATAGAGCTTCGGGGATGCTTCCATTTCAAAATTTCAATACCAATTAAACGTTGATTTCAACATGTTTGTCTCAGAAATAAATAAATAAATTATCAGAACATATCAATTAACGGGTTTGGTGAAAAATTTGTGTATTTCTCACTAGACAATTAACCTTTACTGATTCATCAATTTGATTTATAATGTTCAGGAGCTTGTGGATTGGGAACATAAGAGTCTAGATGATGGAAAAATACATGCTTGTGGGCATGATGCTCCTGTCACTATGCTTTTAGGGGTTTTCAAATTGCTCCATCAACAGAAATATAAACTGAAGGTATTTTGGAGACAAATCCTTTTCAATTATTGTTATGTTTTGCTCTCAATCTTTATCATGAAGTCAAAACCTATGCACCTAACAAGTTACGGTCAGCCTATGCAGGTACTATGTTGGTATGGTTGAAATCTAGGACCTAACAAGTCATTTTGACCTTTATATTATCTTAATGAACCACAGTGAAAGTAAATGCGTAGTTCAAATAAAAACTTGCCATATGGTTGTATACATGGCATAGATTATATGTTAGATAAACTTGCTTAACTTGTTGTTCTATCCTACCTCTTTGGCTGATCTTAAGCCTTTTGTGAGCCTTCTAAGGGTGCTATAAGACTTATTTTTCAACCAGCAGAAGGAGGAGGTGTAGGTGCTTCTCACATGGTTCGTGAAGGCGCACTTGATGATGCATAAGTGGTATTTGTGTTGCATGTTTCACCTGACCTACCAATCGGAACCATATGTTCAAGGCCAGGGCCACTTTTTGCTGGTTCAAGTATTTTTAAGCTCTTATAATTGGCAGAGGTGGTCATGTTGCAATGCCTCATATGACTGCAGATCCTATTGTAGCTGCATCACTTGTAATTTTGAGCATACAACAACTTATTTCTAGAGAGACTGATCCGCTAAACAATCAAGTATGAATACCTTCCCTAGTTTTCTGTGGTGACCTTGCCAGTTTCTTTTATTTTAAGAATATCGTGCCAGGGTATTAAAAGTTCACAAATAAGATAGAAATGAATTTGCATCAGTAGTTTTTTATCTACATTATGTTATCCTGTAAAATTGACAAGGGCAATTTTACCGATAACCATACCGAAATTTTGTCCCGATCCCTCGTTAGGGATCCCTTGCGTTCGAAACGTTGTAAAATCCCTTCCCAGGAAATCTGGTTTTTCGAACTTAGTCTTTTTGAGCCTTTTTTGGCTGGGTGCATGAAATTGCTATGTAACACCAACTTTTTGGTGCGCCCCCTTAAAACCTTTAGCGCATGATTTTCAATGTTAACATGACTTTCGGTGTGCCAAAGTATGTTGAGCCTTCCCTGCGTGCGCCAAGGTGCATGCGCCTGTGTTGGCACAACGTTTGTTGCGCCACTTTTTGGTGCGCCAAAGGGCGCACATAATCTTATTGCAACACAATGCTTTGGTGCACCAAAGGCGCACATAATTTCCTGTGGAGATGGCATTTTGGTGCGCCAAAGGCGCGCTTTATTTCATGTTGGCAGGCATTTTGGTGCACCAAAGGGCGCACGCTTTTTCCTGTCGACAGCAGTTTTCATGCGCTTTTCAAAAAGTGGGTGGCGCATTAATGTCCAGCTAACCTATATATATATGTTTTGCGCGCCCAAATGTCATTTTCACTATTCACTGTGCACGTGATTTTTCTGAGCCTGTCAGCCCCTGCCTCGTCGTTTTCAACACGTTGTGGACCCGTTCTCGAGCTTTTGTTATTTATCCAGGTAAGAGGTTCTTTTCTCGTCCATATGCTTTATTTTCTGGTTTTTGGCTTGTTGTTAAACAGTATTAAAATATCAAATGTTGAGCTAGCCCTCCCCTGTGCCGTCTTTCCTTATTTGTTTCCTCCCATCCCTCTTTCTAGATCTGCTGGTAGAGTGTGTTAGTTTGAAAGCTTGGTCTGAAACCCCTTTGGCTTGAACCATTGAATATCCCAAGGCAGCCTTAGAACTGAAAAGCAAGAAGGGTTGAGCCATATGAAAAAACATTGTTTTTCCCTTAGGCGCACCAGCGCGTCATGCAACATCGTAAACAGTTGCGTCCCCATGGCGCATCTGTCCCCTCTGCAGCATAACTAGAACCCGCGCCAATGGCGCACCCATCATGCTTGTTGCATCAAGTTTTCATACGCCGTCAAGGCGCGCCTCTTCCACGTGCTGCACAAGCTAAACTTGTGCTCCTTTGGCGCACCATCATTCAGTACTGCATCGCCTTTCCATGTGCCCTTAGTGCGCCTTGCACCCATGCAACACAAGTTATATCTGCGCTAAGTATAGTCATAAAAGCGTAGGCGCATCGCTCCTTACAATAACATTTGTGTTGTGCAAACCCTCCGTGCGCCGCGCCATATTTCCTTTGGCGCACGAAACGTCCCTGTTACACGCTTTTCCCATGCGCCAAAGGGCGCACCCAATCCCCATGTAACATGCAAGGTCCATGCGCCTTTGGCGCATCCTGTCTCCATGCAACACGCTGTTCTCATGCGCCCTTTACTAAAATGCACTCTGCAGTACGCATGCGCCATGCGCCTTTGGCGCCAGTTTAACCTTTGCAACAGCCCTTTCCCGTGCGCCCTGCCTATTTAGCCCTGTAAGCTGCATTTTTCATGCGCCCTGAGCCTAAAAATCTCTAACTCTTTCTTTTGCTAACATTCCAATGGAAGATCAAATGGTTAATTTGACTTTTTTCAGATTGGGTCTCGCTTCTTCTTCATGCAGATCAACAGATAATCTTAGAATAACATATGTCTACATCCAGCAAGAGACCCACCAAATCAAAAGGGAAGGCTAAGCTTACTGAAGAAGAGATGAAGTATAAATATCAAAGGGTCAGAATGCCCGAGTCACAGGCCGAATGCAGCATGGATGTCAGAGACTCAGAATTGGGGCATGTCGACATGGAGGAATTCTGGGCCAGAACTCAGAAAGTTACAAGGAGTCCATGGATGGACAAATTGATAGGCAGTGCCCTGCACTTTGCCGAAGGAATCCCTGTTAGCACAGTCAACAATGAATTCATAATGGTGGTTGCTCAGTCTTACAACAAAGACACAAGATGTGTCGAAAACAACAATGGCGAGGTAGTCATTAACCTCACTGCCCGTCATTTTGAGATGATACTTGGCATCCCTCACCACCGACACTTCGTGGCCGTCAGCAAAGCAGAGTGTATCAAGGCCTAGGAAGACAATGAAGACCAATGTAGGCAACTAATGAACGAAGTCTACTTAAAGAACAAGAAGGTGGTAACCCGGTGGCCCCAAATCATCCACCGCAGTGACTTCTCAGAAGAGCTCAGGGATACTATTACCTTCATGAGCAGGGTCTTCGGGCTTTCTCACGCCCATTACTTCCATAAATGGATGCTGCGCTACTTGGAAACAATGAATAAGAATGTGCCTGAGAAACGCTTTTGCTGGGGGGAAATTATAAGCAGCACCATTTCTGAGCAGCTACAACAGTTCAGCACAACGGGAGTATTCCATATGAACTCCTACGTGGTCTACGCTGCAGCATCAGAGAGGGATTATCCAGGCCTAGCACGAAGTGGAGTTTGGCCTCAGGTCAAAATATATGAGTATTATCCAGAGTTGAAGCTGGAGAATAGCATCGCCCAATTCGCCAAAATCAACGATGCATTCTTTTATCACATCATCTGCCTATTGAGGCCAAATCTGACTCATGGTCGTACGACCAAAAACATAGTGGCAGCCACGGAGAAATGGGGAGCCCTGTTCACCCAATTTCCTACATTCACCTATCTGAGGGCTGCCAACTTTTTGGGAGAGCCAACCAGGCTACCAAGGTATGCTGGGCCTAAGCTGATTCTGTTGGAACTGTCAAGGCAGCTAATCACATACCATGAAAAATGCCTGAAAAGGAAGAAGGGTGGAACTCCTTTCCCCCTCACAGTGGGCCGATACACATGCTCTACCCACCACAAGGCGAAGGAAATGTTTGCGGAGCTGGAGTTACTCAATTTGAAGCATGACTTCCCAGCCAGGCCCACCTTCGATCCAAGGGGCTGCCTACCAAGAGCAAAGCTTGATCCGATCCATGTTCCTCAGATCGAGGATATTTATATTGACGTCCACCATGAGGTAGAGCTCAGAAGAAAGGATCATTCGCGCCTAGCATTGGCAGAAATTATCCAGTATGGGGTAGCCATTGTCCCCAAAGGCTACCAAACAACAGAAGATGAAGTGGACACGGTATATAATGATACAGATGGGGACGATTGGCCCTTTCTGGCCATTGATAGAACTAAAGCTCCTCAGACAATTGAGGAGAGGATCAAGGAAACTCTGCGTAGGACAGAACACTGGTGCCGGATGAACAGCCTAGTCTACTTCGGGGTAGATTTCACAACCTCCCCATTGGGCAACGCACCTTCACGGTCCAAAAAGTAGCTTAAAGGCAAGAGTGTAGAAGGTGAATCCAGCACCATTCAAGAAGAAGCCCCTGAAAGTCCTCTTTCCACAGCGCCAGAACAGGTAATAACTCTGGATTCGCCAGAGAAAGAAGCAGCAGGGGATAGTCCCATTGGCCCATCCACTCAGGATGTCGGCATTGCTACCACAACAGAGGTCCCTTCTATCCCTTCTTCTTCTCTTCCTTCCCCTCCTCGAGTGACTCAAGCGACCATCCCTTTGGTCGTGTCCTCTGTCCCTTCTTCTACTCTTTCCCCTGCTTCTTCGTCTATCTTCTCTTCCCTCACTGATCTTTCCTCCTCCATTTCTTCCCTCATCTCAGAGCTCCCTTCCCTTCCTATGTCTTCCGCAGCTGCAGTTTCCCTTCCTCCCGTGGACACTTCTTCGGCTATTCTCTCAATGCCGCCTCTGCGTGTCTCCACGTTTTTCCCCTCTTCTACTGCAACTGTCCCCTCCTCTGTTTCTGGTCCTTCTTCCATAGGACCAGCCTGGATCTCTCAGCAGCTGAGCCAACAAAAGAGAAAAGTTCCCATCTCTCCGATGGAATTTTCAGTGATCCCAGCCAAAGGGGCAAAGAAGCTGAAGCCTGTTGCACGCTTCTCTAAAAGTGCTGCAGGTGAGAGAATCATGGAAATTGCATACCCCGATTCCCTCAAAGAGAAAAAGGATCTGTCTCCGACAGATTTTACCGTGACCCAAGTCACAATGGGGACATCTTCTGAAAGTCTCCAGGGGGAAGCTCTTTCCGCGGTTGACGCCCTCTGTCAAAAGCTTCAAGAAACAAAAGAAGAGAAAAGGCTACTAAAAGAGCAAAACAAATATCTGCTCCAAGCCTTACAGAAGATGGGTAGTGCGCCTCCCACAACTGCCGCCGAAACTTCTGAGCTTCTCAGCCATGAGAAAATCAACGAATATGCAAAGATTGGCGAGCAAGGTATGGCCGTTTATGCTTGGAGGAGCCAGATCCTCAAGGATAGTGAAAGAGTGATAGCCGAGTTTGTCAATTTGTATCTGAGCATCGGAAAAGCGAACAAAGAGCTCCAAGCATTAGCGGGGCCCATATCAGAAGAGCTAGATCATGCTAGACTCCAACATGAGACCTTTCAACAGATGTTCGACTGTTCAGTCGAAGATCTGGTCAAGTTCGGTGTCTTCGGCCATCCAAGGGCCCTCAACAAAACCATGTCCACTCTGGACTACCGGGTGGATCAGCTTGAATTTATTCTGGAAAAATCGACAAGGTAAAGGAAGCAGCCCTGGATGCAATGCACCAAATGGAGCGAATTGTTCTCAACATGTCTCCAGGGTTGCTCACTCCTTCCTTTATCTTAAGGTCAGCTGATGAAACCATCCAGATTTTCAAGGAGATCGCTTCTCAAGGAACAGGGCCAGAGGTCACATTTGACACTGAATCTATCAACAACCTACTGGCCTGTAGGGACTTCATCGGGTTCCTCATTGAGGCGGAAAAAGATTATTCCAAACTCCCAGAGAAGCTCATAGATGAGCGGGAGACTTGTGAGGCAATCAGTGAACTGCACAAGGATCCTTCTCAAGATCAATTTGGGCCGATGATTAATAAGTTTTTGGAATACCGCGCTCAGTTCCATATCTCATCACCTGAGCAGCATCAAAAGCAGGCTACTCCCTTTCGGCCACAGGATGATGACGACGAGTAGCTGCTCCTCCTCCTCCTCCTCCTCCTTCTTCTCTCTCTTCTCTGACTTTCTTGTTGGAATGTCTGAAGTATGTTGATGCAAACGATGACATCATCCATGTTGCATCATGGGATGATGTCATCCATCAAGTTGTAAAAAGTCAACATGACTTTTAGATATTTTGTAAATATCTTTGTAAATAGTTGTTGGCTCCTTTTTGCCTTCTTTTCTCCTCTTCTTCTATAAATACCCCAACACTTGTTGTGTTGATGGATGGATGAATATCTTTCAGATGAGAAATAGGAGTAAGGAGAAAAGACTTTGAGCTTTTTGTAACAGAACAAATTAGTAATACAATATTTAGACTTTGTGCTGAATACCTGTGTTATATACATTAGATCTTTCTTATGTTAGATCTGTGTATTTATTCTGTTGGATCTGCTTCTATTTTATCGTCATTTATTTATCATCAGTATTGCTTTGTTTATTTATGCAAGTAGGTTTGGCTCTGTTTACTACCAATCCAAAAACATAAATCTTCTGACCTTTCTACTTTGGAATTCATTTCTTTTCTCCCTTCGGACCTGTTCCTTCTCCCTCCTCTCTTTCATTGCTTTCTCTTCGCAGCTGGAAATACTTCTACTGGGATGAGATCCCAAACCCCCGAAGGCAGAATCTGTGAGACTTGCATAGATTCCTGCTGGTAGAATACAAATAAACCAGTTTCGCTTTGCTGACTCAAAGAGGGGCTATGCCCTGCACACTGTTGGCTCATTTATCCATAGATCTGCCCAAGCGACAGATTTTCGGACCAACACATTAAAAGGGAAATATAATTTATGTTAAAGGTATTCTTTTTTAATGGAAATAATATTAAATACTCCATACAAATTGTTACACTGAATGCAGATAATGGATGCATTGCTTTTGGTTCTTGGAGAGTTGACAATAGAGGAATGCTATTTTTTTCCCTTTTGTCAATAAAGGTACTGTCAATTACTTTTGTGGATGGGGGCAATGGATACAATGTCATTCCAAATAAGGTGAAATTTTGAGGTACATTGAGAAGCCATTCATCTCAAAGACTTGCTCAAGTAAGGAGAAGAATGAAAGAGGTATATATTTTTTATTATTATAAACATTTGAAAATAAATGTTCATGACCTCAGCAGCTTTGGGTGGTAAAACGCTCAATGTCCAAAATGGGTAAATACATCATTGTTATGAACGTTATAATCGCCAATATTTTGCACGCATTTTCAAATTGCAGTATATTACATTAAGCATGTGGAGCCTACATGAATATTTTGTAATCACAGCTCAATAATTGTAGAACTAGTAATAACACCTTTGGATGCATGGTTTTTCCCATAGGTGCTACTTAGCCTATGCACACAATGTGTGCCTCAAATCTTGGCAGCCTTTCATTCCTTCCCACTGTGTTACCATGTTTGTATCAAATCTCTCTATCTAATGCTTCTCTAGTACTGTACTCTCCCAATCTAAAGCCAATATCAACCAACTGCAACACCCAAAAAATCAATAGAATTTCTCTAAATTGAACATCTCTAAATCCAACACACATAAAAGTTGAGAGCAACAATGAAACATAGTAAACTATGGGTGAAACAAATCAATCAAATAAAAAGAAAAACCCTTGCCAATTAATCTCAAATAGTCATAACATGGAATAAAAACCAAATAAAATGGCAGCCCCATTGCTATTTATTATTAAACAGGTTCTATGGAAGCTATAAGTTTATAACATTGTACATCCTAGAAATTACCAAATACATTGATAGAACTTTCATATAGATTCTTCTACCGATTGTTTGTTCTAGTTTCCCTAAAATGTGTTATTGTATGATTGAAAATACTGGCATGACTATAGGTTTCAAGAGCATTTTCAAGACCTTTCTTAATTCGACTCGCCCCTTCTACATAAACAATTTGGTTTTTCCCTTGGGCAAACTTAGAAAGAGATAACAACTGGGCAGGATATGTTCCATGCAAGCAACCTAGGTTCAAACTTCGACAGGATTAGAGTATGAGGTAGGGGTTTCATCTTCCAGTGTTTTGCACTCCCTCTCTCAAAAAAAGGTGTTACCCAATGGAGTTTGTGAAGTCCCTTGGTTCAATCGAAGGATGTTTACCCAACTAGTAAAAAAGTATTTTATTGGTTATCCTTACAGGTTCAAGTTGACATATGTGGATACCCTGCATTACTGATCATTTATCTTGCATTAGACTTATTGATCGTATTGTATTCCTTGGACTAGCTTATATATATGTATATAATTTTTTGTTTGAGCATTTTCTATAGGAATGCCACCAAAAGGTTATTCAACATAGACATACCTCTAGCATTTTATAGATCTATTAACACCAGTTTGCAAATTTTTCCCAAGTATCTTGAATCCCTGACTGAATTGATTGAACTAGGCAAGCCAAAGTGAATCCAAATATTAGTGAAAATAAATAAGCTCAATCATTACCCTTCGCAGTCTTTTTGCATGGAATCAGAACACACATCTTGCTAAGCTGATCTACAACAACAAACAAGAATCACGCACTTTCTTTGAAAAAGGAAAACCTCCTAAAAAATTCATGGAGATATTCTTTCACGGTCGAGAAGGAACCAACAGTGGTATATAAACACCAAATTCTATTGCTTGGCTTGTGTTACGCAAAACACACCTCATTGTGAAGTTTGCAACATCATTTAACACATATCTTTGTAAATATGCCAAGGTATTTACCACATGAAAATGGCCATAAGATTTTAAAATGTGAGTCTCCCTCATTAGCTGAACTCTTGCTTCCCTCAGAACACATTTTTTCTCGACTAGTACAGAAAACCTTCTCAGAAATAGAGTTCTTCTGCAGGCTCATAATATGCATACTTTCCGCCTTGCAAGAGCTGATACACCTCTCCACAATATACATCATGTTTGTATTCTTCATGATACTCCTCATGAAAAAATGGTTCTAGCGGAGTCATAGTGCCCAAAGCTGAAATAAAAGTTGGTTTAGACAACATATCAGCTAACTTGTTAGTCACAACTATTTTATATTTGATAACCAAATAAAATTGTTGCAAGAAACCATCCATTTATAGTGTTTTGATTTCTCCAATATTGATTGTGCTTGCAAATAATGGAGTAGTTTGTGATCTATGTGGATTGATTTCTTTCCCCATTACATAGTGCTTCCATTTTTTGACCATTTTGAACAAAGTGCATACAATTCCTTATCATATGCGCAACATTTCATAACTGTTCCCTTAAAAAACTTTGAACGATAACAGATTGGGTTATCTCCATAGAATAGTACAAACCCTATGGTATAGTCACTTGCATCTGTCTCCACCTCAAATGGTACTTGTAAGTTAGGTCGTGCCAAAATCGGTGCATTGTACATCTAATGCTTTAACTCTACAAATACATTTTTGCTGATTTCTAGCCCAAGTAAAGAATTTACCGCTTACTGCTATGGAAATAAAATGCACTACTGTGGTAGAGATTGATTTAATGTACTTAGGTATTGGAAACGCCCTACAAAACTCCTTGCCTTTGTTACAAGTGAAGGTTTTGGGTCACTTCACAATGACTGCCACTTTTGTTGGATCAATTCTCATCTCTCTTCTTCCAACCACGTGTCCTAAATAGAGTAGTGATTTCTATACAAACTCATATTTATTCTTATTGAACAACATATTCTCCTTCAAAAACCTATAAAGCTTGTCTCAAATGCATTAGATGGTCATCATAAATATTGATAAAGATTGGTATATCATCCAAACACACATTGACACAAGAATCTATAAATGACCCCAATACGTTTTTCATCAACATCAAGAGCATTACACAACCCGAATAGAAGCACAAGCCATTCACACAAATCTTTCCTTATCTTGAATAACATTTCCCACACATCCTTAGGTCCTTGATTCTTACTTGATGATAACCATATGTAAGTCCAACTTTGTGAAGTCCTTGGCATGCCAAAGTTGATCCAAAAAATTATCAGAGGATACCTATTCTTAATGTTTATCTTATTCAAGACCTAATAATCAGCATGCATTCAATATGGACCATCTTTCTTAAGTAAAATTATGATAGGAGAACCACATGGAGAAGTGCTATGACAAAATACACCTTAATTTACTTAAGATTGAAGTTGCTTCTTACATCATTTTCCTCTGCTAGTGATTAGCGATAGAGACCAATCTTGGGAAGAGGTAAATCCAATAGCAATTGGATCTCATTATTTATTTCTCTTGGGTGACATGTCTTGGGACTCTCGGAAAACTTCCTTGATTTTCTGCAACAATTCTTCTATAATTTGCTTTTATTATTTGTTAGTATACATGCTAGAAGAAGCCTCGTATTCAAGCTAACCTCCTTGTTATCTTGTTTATCTCACAAAAACACAAAGTAAAATTCTCATCAACATTAATCAACCTTTTGGTTTGATTGACTCTTGCCAAGAAAATCTCTGATTTACCTTGAGATGCATTTATGATATAAATTTCCCCATCCTTGACCAAGTGGTATTTGTTGGATCTTCTTATAAAGATGGCATCTCTAATATAAATGCACAAGTTGCCATTTAATAATCCAATGAGTAAGGATTATGATGATCATATGTAACCAATCCAAGCTTGTCTACCAACTCTTCAAAATCCAAATTTTATTGTGAACAAGAATAAAAAAGAGCATCAAAATTTTTCTTCATTCTTTGAATCTCAATAGAAAGAGTTTGGTAGATTCACCTTTATCATTATCCTCATTGCTACTCAAGCCTACCTATCTTTGATGGAAGTGCAAGAAATAGTCTCATCTACGTCAAAGATACTCTCTATTTCCTTCTTTTCAAAGGAATTCATGGCCTTATTGCAATTTCTAGGATGCAATTTCCAATATTTTTTCCGACATTTCTCATTGATAAGATCATCCACATTATCATGCCCACAATGATTCTCTTTGTCATTATTTGCAAAAGTAATAGTATTACATTTAACTTTCCATTTACTTTTCCTTTTTGACTTGGAACCACCTTGTTGTTTTGGTGTATATAAAGAGGATGATGGACCCCCTTCCTCCATCTCAAGATAATGGGCTTGAGAGTGTGCCTCAGTCATGTATGTGGGATTTGTTGGCTACAACATGAGCCTCCTTCAATGAGTACTAAGACCTCTGAAGTTTATTCATCAAGATGTAAAATTATTGTAAATATATACCCATTTGCATGGCCTTCCTTTGAATTTCACTTTTATATTCCTACACAGACTAATGCCATATTTGCTTAAAACATTGTCAATGGATAGATATTTTCTCTATATGACAAATATGATAGAATCGTTTTTAATTATCTTCTTAAATTCATTCCATTTAGAAATTGGTGTTGATTTCTATAAAGCAACATAACTTTCAAGTTTCAAACCAAGTGAGTACAACTATCCAATTTCAACCTTGTAAAACAATATTATTATTCTTCACTAATATTATGCAAATTGATATATACCTCAAGTTAGGATAACCAATTATCATGTTCCTCAACATATACATCAAAAAGTCATATGGTTGAATACGTATCTTGGCCTCCTCTTTGAATTGAAGTTGACTTGGGGGTGCTTAGATGACATGGTATTGCTCCTCCTCATGGTATCGGGGCTTCTTTTTGCTCACTTTCCATTTGCTTTAGGAACATCCATGTAAACTAATAGCTTTCCAATGAGAGTCTCCATGATATTCTGCATCCTATCAATCCCCCCTAAGGAGTAGAAGTGTGAGTAGAAGATGCTTGCAACATCCTCCTCGAGCTTGATGAATCTTGCTTCATCATCTTGAGGAACTTTCTCTTCTTCATGAGCTGTGCTTCTAACTTCTTTATTCCACCCCCGTGATGATATGTATTGCTACAAAGGAAGTAATTCACCCTCTCCTCTTTCACTATCTATTCTAGTTAGGGACATTAATATGTAAAACTGATCACACCGCAAGAAAACCACATAAACTATGGAACACAACTACTCTGATACCATTCCAATCTGGAATTAACATAAATGTTCCATAGCTAACCCATCAAAATGAATCTTAACTTACGTACAATTGCCTTAGTGAATTTATTAGCTTGCTGTTCTCGAAGTAATTTTCTTTGAAAAATAGTAAATTGCCTTAGGTTTGTGATACTTAAGTGCTTTGTGCATAGTTGCATACATGAAATAAAAGCAAGTAATAACTGAAAAGTGCAAGAAAAACATAGCTAACATAAGAGATTACCCTGAAGAATCCCAATGTGGGAAAACATCAAAAGAGTGGGGTTGTGCTTCCTCGTGCCACTCTCTCCATGCTAGATTTACAAGTTGATTTGTCTTCTTGAAGCCTCTAAGAACATTCTTGGACTTGACAACACTTCTACAATGCTCTCCTCAGATTTTCTTTCTCTGCATCTTGCTTCTACAATTCACTCTCCTACTCTACTCAATTGCACGTGCGTAACAACTCCAAAACCCTGAACTAAAATGAAATACATGACACTAAATAGGTGTATTTATACTCAAACTCAACAATTGAATTGAATTGAGATCTTAATCTACAAAATCCTTCAAAAAGACATAGTTCCAAGCATTTGGGTTTTGTTGGATCTGTTTGGGTTTGCCATTTTTTCTCATACAAGAATTGGTTTGGCTAGTTATGGACCCTACCCTTTACCATTTAGTTTATGAATTGTTCTATGAGGTGTAGATACCCTACCCTTTTATATTGGGAAGTGTGCATCCTCTACAAAATACACACCTTCACAATCAGTAGATATTGTGTATTACTAATCCTTTATTCTACATTGGGTTGATAAAACAATTTTTATTAGTGCAATGGCTTATAGATATAAATAATTTTAGATGCTTCAAGCTTGTGAAGTATCAAGGATCACACATGCCTACTGATAAAGTTATCAAGGATCATACAGGCCTACTGATTCCTTGCTAATGAATACATGTAGGCAATTGAGATGCAGGATGGTGTAAACGGATGCACGGCATCAATTGACTTCAAAGAAGCAGAACACCCCGAGTATCCTCCTACCATGAATGATGACAGGATGTATAATCATGCTAAAAATGTTGGAGAAACTCTGGTTGGCGTACACAATGTGAAGCTTGGAGGGAAGACAATGGGATCAGAAGATTTTTCCTTTTATGCACAAAGATTATCAGGTGCTCTGTTTTGGAATGGTATAAGGAACGAAAGTATTGGAGCGGTTTGTTCACTTCACTCCCCTTATTTCTTCTTGGATGAACAAGTGCTACCTTTGGGAGCAGCCATACATGCAACCATTGCACTTCAGTATTTAGACCATGGCGGGCCACTCACTGAGTAGAACACCAAAATATATCTGTTAACACCATTTTAATGTTTTCCCATAACTTCTAGCGATATCATCTTAAAATTAAGTCTGCCTTATAATTTGGACAATCTTTTCTTTTATATTTTTGGGATATATTTGTGTTAATGTTTATGGTGAAATTTTTTTCTAAGAATAATCATTATATTTATGAATTTCTTTTCTATCTTGGAAATGTCATTAAAATGGGATTCATGAAAGTTATTTTTGTTGTCAGCGTTGAAAATGCATATCTAGAAAACGCAAGAGATATTAATTGGAGGTGTTACAAGATTATTATCAACCTTTTTTAACATATCTATATTTAAGATATCTAATGTGTGTGCGTGTTAGGGGTATTGTATTCATTATTTATATAACTATCAATTGCACATGAGTTGCAAATTACTCCGGAGACGATAACAATGTTAAGTTTGTTGGAGTTGTATTTTTCAGTGAAATGTATGCTATTTAAAATTGTTTTAAGGTTTTTTGTAATGAGTAGAATAGACCAATGTAGTACGACTACAACATTCGACAAAAACTACCTCCCATTTTACTCTGATGGATGTCCACACCCTACTCCCAAACTCTTATCTTGCCACTGCCTAGAGATAAAGTAGAGTAGACTAAGACATCAAGTCATAAAATATTTTATGACTAAAATCAAAAAAAAATCTAAACTATTGTCAAAGATATGATGCAATAAAAAAAAGAGCCATTCATAGAAGCAACACTAGGTTAAAAAGTATCAAATGTTAGTGAAAGGAGAAGATGACACCAACGTTGATGTGTGGGATCTGATCAATTGTGTAAGGAAAAGTCATAGAATTCTTGATAACAATGAGCATTGTGGACACAGGCAAAGGTTGCTTTTATGTTTTTTGCTTTTATTTTAATGAACATGCAACTATCGCTTTTATTGTTGAGATGGGACTTTTAATTCAATGTGGGAGTCATGATTGCACAACTTCATAGAAAAGAGGACTGAATTGATGAAAGGTGGTTTGTTGATTGAGAAAATGGGTTTGTTAGACTCGTGGAGTCATCATATGTGTTACTTTGAACTGCGTCCAAATGATGGAATATCACCAAACCCCCAAGACCTCCGCACATTCTAGCGCTCCATCAAAATATGCTCACCAACTTGTATAAAGAGAACTTTAAATGCATGCATGGACAAATATTTATTTAAAGAAATGTTACACAGGGACACGTACCCCTTGTAAAACCAGAAATCTTGGGACAGTAGGACGAGAGGGAAATGTCCCCCCGCACCTGAATATATTGAATTACAAAGACATAATAAGAATCAAGAGTGATATATAAATATAGAAAACATTTAGCACAAATACACATGGTGAACTGTAGCAACATGCCCATTTTTTGCAATGAATCTCGTAGCAACTACAAAAACAACCTTATATGAAAACATTCACTTCTCAAGAACATTTCAAAGTAAATAGAGACACATCAAGAAACCAACATAGGCATCAAAGGAATGATAATGAAAGAAAAAACATCTTCTAAAGGATATGCAAGCAAGCACTATACCATAACAACTTAAAACATGGATTAAACAAAATTTCCCCAGTACTTCCATGTTCTCAAACCAACTCAAACTATTTTACAAAAAACATCAAATATTCCAACCATATTCCTTAGCAGATTTGAATAATAATATTACAAATAAATAAAAGTCAACAATATTTTAGTTACTCGGTCCCAGATGAACACTAAAATGAGTCATTGAGCGCATCTCTTATGTTTTATTGAATATGGCCGTAATAAATGATAGGAAAAGTAATAGAGTGTAGGATGACTTTAAATCTTGAATAGGCAATGACAAAAAAAAAAACACCAATCAGCTAACTCTAGCAAGTTGTAACACAAATAGGCACATTTAGCAGTATATTTATAAGTGAAATTGTCTTAGGTATCGACCTCTTGCGCACATAGGGGTAAATTATCTTTAGAAAATGGATGTGCATACCCTGTTCTTAAGCTCCCATTTACACATAGGCCTTTACAACAAACCCGTTTTGTGCAAAATCTGCGACCATTGTTGATGATGAAAATGCAATTTATTTGAGGCATTTTGTCAAAAAAATTACACGCCTGTTATACATGCACATACCCTGCTGAAAGCTTGCACATTGCATGCATATCTACCTGAGTAATGAATACAACATTAGGCCAAAATCCCTCTTAAAAATGCATGTACGCGCCCATTTCCTATTTCAAATGTACCCATCTGGCGCAAGCATGGAGGAAGCTAACAAAGATTGTGGGATCTAGTTTCAGACGTGTCCATTGCATTTGATTTGAAGTATATGTGGGCACCGCCCAAACCATAGATTTTCCCCCTCCAAAGACCATGAAAACCAAAGATAAAAACAAGGAAGCCCTAACCCCAAATTTGTGCAGCCCAAAAATGGGTTTGTATTATTGAAACCTGTAATTTTTTTTCCGGGAAGCAGAGGTTCCGGAAATATCTTCGTGAAGAGACCCATCGGAATTTGAAACATTCCAGTAAGGGATTCTTCAAAGGACTCCTTCAAAGTAATTAGTAATCGCGCCTAGGAGGTGCAATGGAGATGTCGATAGGGGTAGAGAGCTATGCATAGGAAAAGGTAGAATGGAAAACAAAAACAAGTGAAGTGTAAGTATTAGAAAGAGAAAAAAGGAATGTGAAAAACCATATGCCGTGAGAGTGAGGGAAATCTAAACTTGGTTGTATTGGTGATGTTTCATATGGGGAATTAATCCATCCATGACTAACAAGTACTAACTTCAAGGAAGGTATGGATGGCAAGGTACAATGTTAGGGAACCATCCCCATATTGTTTTTTGCTTATATTTCCTAAGGAAAGGGCCCTAGCTAACAAAAAAAATTACATGAAGTTGCCAAAGATAGCATCGATCATCTTTGGTGCTCTTAGTTTATACAAGTTATCATGAAAAAGGTGGTAGGATCTGGTAATAAGATATTGCCCATTTAGCCAACCAAATACATCAAAACATAACCAAGTTGTTTACATAATCAAGATACAAAAAAACTATACATGATTACAGAAAATTATGACAAATTTCCAACACCAGATCCTTCACCATTGCTACGCCTCTGGAAGATCACGTTTGAATCCACACACACAACTTGGTCAGACTCACTGGAGGTGCCTTTGCACGGGAAATTCACAGTTGCTTTAGGAGGAAGCTCTAGACCTAGGTGATCTGTTATGGCCTTCTGTCCTTGTTGTCACCCTTAAAATCCCCCCCTCATTTTCTAAGTCAAATTAAAAATTTTTGAGCTCACACCCTCCATAAGTGTTCAAGTAAAGTTGGAAGTTTGAAAAGATAGAGAAATTCATGCTTTGAAGTTGTTTAAACTCTCCAGTCTGCACGTTTTGATAAATTTTCTGTTTTCCTATCTGGACGCATGAAGATTTTATTGTTGTCCTCATTTGAATGAAATTATCAATCTTTCTATGGCCATGGATTGTCAAACCTTGTATTGTTTTCAATTGCTTGGCTTGCGAAATGGTGGAGTTTTCTTCTTCTCTACATTTTTTCCACAGTCGGGAACGATGGGCATTTTCTTCCCCATCAAATTTTGGCTCCATCATCCACGGGTAGGTGGACATATCTAATTGGAAGCGGGTCGGCGGAGAACTTTGAGGTTTTTAGCCTCTTTGTAAAAAAAGTGAAAAGTTAAAAAGTGATCCACAGCCCCGATCAGGCTTAAAGGAAAAAGTCAAATCTTGGGCCCGTCGTTGGAAAGTCAAAGTAGGGAGGTGGACCGTTGGGGAGATTTTGAGCCTCTTTGTAAAAAAGGTGAAAATTTAAAAAGTGATCTGCAGCCTCGCCAAACATAAAGGAAAAAGTCAAATATTAATCCCGCATCAAAAGAGCCAAAGTGGGGAGGCGGGCCGATGGAGCAATTTGTGTTTGTGAGCCTGCATTGAAAAAAGGTAAAACTATAAAAGTGACCCGCGACTCCTTTTCCAATCAAGTGAGGCCACGTGTCAAGACCATATCAAAAGCGGGTAAGTGGGCCAAAATGTTCCAAAATGCCAAATCTCTATAAAGTCACAAAATATGAAATGAATCCTCCACACCTGCTCTAGTAAATTTCTCCCACGTGTACGAATCTGATTTAAAGTTTCAAAGGCAAGATGAACAGTTCAAATTCAAAGTTACAAAACAAGTGTGATGACTGCATTATGAAAAGTCTGGTTTTTCCACCATTGGCGTTTCTTCACAAATCAAGAATCTAAACGGACGTGAATGATTGAAAATAAATTATAAACCGTTTCTTGCTAACAAAGAAGAAGTTGTAACCATTTCTTGGAGTATATTTAATGGCTTCTTCACGCCATTATACGAGGGGGCAATTGATCTTGTAAACTCACGAGTGCATTGTACTTAGAGAAAGAAAAGGAAATAACCATTTTCTCCCGTTTCCCCCCTTCTTCTCAAATTCCTCCATTTATCCACTATGTACAACTTCTATTTAAGAAACAATACAAGAAGAAGGATTTTATAGCCTCTTTGATGAGGAGATTTCAAAAACTTTTTTTTGAAGTACACAGTAGTTGTTTTTTTTCTGATTCAAAAGTGAAGGATTTAAGAATGCCTTACCTCTAACTGATTCGTCCAATTGATAACCTGAGCTCGGTCCTTTGTTCATTCATGAAAGCCCTTCGGTAAATCTTGTAGACTTGCCTTCTGTTATATCTGATCTGAGGAACCGCAAGAACGAGTACCCACTACCCTCTAGTTTTCCGTAGTGCCAGTTCAGTGCAATTGCCCCTGTTCAAATTTCACCTGGTCAAAAGGCTACTAAAGGAAATGCACCTATAACACGTGCACCCATGTGATTGGGCAGATGCTAGCCAGTTAAGTAGAGGCACTTAGATATCCTCTTCCCGTTGGTAATGTATCACACAATTCTTGTCCTTACTCGAGAAATTTGGAAGAGACATAAGGCCTTTTGTCAGGGCAGGGAAGCCATTGATGCCGAGACCCGAGGATTGTGCGTCTTTCCCAAAATCTAGCTCCTCGAAGGTGCCCTAATTAGCAGGTAGTCTCCTTGTGCTTTGGATGCAAGATTCATGGAGGAAGACAATGTAAAGGGTGTCTAGAGACGTGTTGCTCAGCAGTAAAAGGAACTGCAATATCCCCTATGCCACATCGATAGGTGGGATTTTTCCAGGAAAGCATGTAATTGAGTTTCTTCCGGATTTCAAGTCGTTAATCCATGTAACAAGAATGGTAATTATTATAGGGTCCTCCACTTCACATCAATCGACTTTCCTGAGCAACTTGACAGTGTCTGTGAGAGCCGATGACACATATAAGGGTTTTGCATCTATGATTATCTAATAAGTCATGGAACAAAGCTTCAAAAATGACATTAATGGCTGCGATACAGGAGGATTGTCAGCATTTTCAATTAATGACATTAACAGCAATGCTTGACAAAAAAAGCTTCATTGAAAAAACATTGCAATGCTCGAGCTTCAGAATACTCTCCATGTCTCAAACTGGTAGGTATTCTCAAAAATTTCCAATAATCCTTGCCCGTCATGCCATTAATAGAAAAATTCTAGAAAGTGGTTAGAAAAATATTTCAGCCAAGGTCGAAAAACAATAAAATTTATTTGACAAAATATCAAATAATACAAATCCTTGTTTGAAAAACTATATAGTAATGAGTAGACAGTGCCACATGGAACTCCAAGTGATTAGCTGGATAAGAAAATGCAAAAATCAGTTTTAATGATGCCTATAAGACCTGCCTACGACACGATAATAATAAATATACAAATAGCCATTGGGATAATTAACTAATGTCTATACTAATCCTTAAGAAAGATAAATATATGAATGCTTTAATCAATCCAATTTTCCCATACTAGCTAGATAATCAACATAAGAGTTCAATTAGATATTACAATGTGATTAATAATTAGTCCCACACCAATAAAATAATTATTAAACGTATTAATACATTAATGCCATGATAATCAAGTAATTACATGACAATAAATAATAAGCACATAGAAACACTTATCATAGCAATTATTTAGTTCATTACCTACATTCATTGTGTATTATTTTCGTGTCTATTACTTTTTACCATATCTATTAATATATTTATTTGATGATTTACATTGTTACCAACTAAAATACATGATTTATTGTTATTGTTTACATTGTATTTGGCTTTGTTTACATTGTAACCAGCTAAACTACAAGCTGTAATGTAAGTAGTTCTTGTTGTAGCTTGGAAAAAAGTTGACCCAACGAACAATTGCATGTCAATTGCCACAAATGAACCTATGTTTGAGCCAGTGGAAGCCCCATTAATAGGGATTGGGAACAATCCCCATATATTATTTCAGAGTTTTGTACTACGGAACAATAAACTATAGTTGCAGCCCGAAAGACAATGCTATAGTGAATACTTATAGATGATATGTAATGCCTTTGAAGTTATTTTGAAAGTGGTCTCATGCAAAATAAGTTAATTGATAAAAAATGGACTAAAAAATTGAGAGTCCTTTTCAATGGTGAAAACTTCTTACTACAAAGGTATCTGAAATTGTTTAATGACATTCTCACCATTTGTACATACGAGGTTGAGGTGTCATTTGATAAACTTTGGTGTTTTTTTGGCAAACAATACCAGGTTGAATATTTCAGGTTAATATGTTTCCCAGTGCTATGTCGATGAATACAGTTGGATTTGTCATCCTTTGCCAGATTATACATTATTAATATTATGTTGTCCTAAAAAGTTTTGTGGCGGTATTTAAATCAATTTAGTTATTAAAATATGTCAAGATGAGTATCGGTGCACATCTACTATACCTATGTAATGTATATTGACGTGTCATGTGAATAGTTTTTTTTTTACAATATATATTAGTGTCACATCTTACCAAATTGTTTATTAATTCAGATGTGTGTAATTTGCAAGCTATGAATTATTAATAATAGATTGAGACTGTCATTTAAGTTGTATTTTTTTTTTAACCGATTTATAAAGGCCACAATTATAAAATCAATCATTAATATATTACATTAAAGGTTGAGATGTTATTTGAATATTTTTTTATTTTTTTAAACCTTAGTGGATTGATATGTTGACATGACTATAATAAATTATTTAAAATGTGTATGCGCACGTAATCGAATAAGCTATATTAATTGTCTTTTCATAGTATTAATAGGTACATTGAAAATAGTTTTGAAAATGATTGAGCCTACCACTATGAATTTACTTGAATTTTCATGTAGTTATTTTAATTCATGGTAAGACATATGAATGAACACCTAATTATTATAACTGATTAATCTTGTGGCTTAGTTGAAAATAGTATCATTTCAAAACTGACCCCAATGCTATAAGCCATATCGCTTTCCACTATTAGCATTGTTATAATACATAAGGCCCTTTGAACACAATAACAATAGCTCGTGAAGAAAGAAATCACATATATTGGACCACCTTAGATTGTCCCCTCACATATGTATATGCAATTGGTGTTGACATTATGTATTAGATCTATCTTATCTCGTTTTGCAATCTTAAGAAACCGTGGTGATTCATGGCTTATGTAACTTTTCGTATAATAGCTGTAATTGCATTATTATGTGTTTTAATTACACATTTTGTCTTGTACGTTATACATAATTTAAAAATTCTATAAATACAATGGGAATAGAAGTGAAATATTTTTTAAAATATGAAAATTTTGTATTATATTAATAATAATAATATTTCAACACATTTGTAATATATTTTTGCAAATGTCAATTACTTTAAATTATATGTTAAATTAAATATTCATCGGTATTATATGTTTGGACAAATTAACTCCTGACACATCAACCATTTTTATTATAAATATCTCTCTAGTTGATGCATACATGAAAATTTTATATTATGAAAATATTTACATAAACTGAATATATTAGCTATTGGTCAACAGATTTTGCTGATTATTAAATATAATATGTATCATACATAATAACCACCCAATTAAATGTACATCATTGGCGATATTTAGTGCATTTTTTAGGGGGACTTTCAACTTATGGCAGATATGGGGATGGGCATTTACATTTTGTTTATAGATCTATGTAAGCTTTCATGACCCTTACGAAAAATTGCTTAAGTATAACCATGCTATAACCCATATTTTCTATTGCTAGTATAATAATAATTTGGACTCGAACACATGATTCTGTCTATTGATAGGGATTTATCATTTTCCAGAAATTGGCACTCGGTACGATTATCCTATTTCACGTGAATGATTTCAGTTGAGTTAATTAGATTGCACGTATATATAATAGCCACCAGCTTTTGCACGACCTTAACTAGGAGACTTTGTATCTTTTTGGGATGGGGACAGTTACATTTGCGTACGTGTTATTTATGTTTCGGGTCATTCTCATTGTAGTCAATAACATGTATGGGGGTACAATTAAACTAGAAGATCTACTTAAGTCAATAAAAACATGGGGTATTAAGAATAAATCTTCAACACATTAAGTTGTTTTCACTTTTGCTGAATTTAATAACTTTAAAAACATTTTTTTAACGGGTTAAAAAATAAATCGGATGGATCAGAATGCAGGTAACATATAATTCTTGATTCAACTATTATCTTCAAAGATGCGGTCACATTAATGTTAGTTGCTAAAGTGAAATTGCTGGATAATTAATTTGTTAGACCTTTTATCTATATTGTTGGTTAAATTATTCAAAAGGAAATTATATTTGTACACACATTCACCGCCCCAATAAGTTATATATATTTTTTATTTTAATATTAAGTAAAATCACTCATATACAAACACATATATATTTTTGATCTCTATTGTTCCCTAGTATAATTCACTATTTTATACAATATTTTTGTCAACGTTGCAAAGACACCCTTATGAGAGGAACATTATTAGGCATAAATGTTTTCTCCTAATATAACTTTATAATGACAAATAACTATGGGACTTCTCAAGTGCTCTTACCAAACTACTTTTTACACCGTCACTACTCATGTCATGCGATTTGGATTTTTTTCTCTATGCATAATATGTCAATGCACATACATTCCATGAGACATCATCCGTAAATCTTATGCAACTTGTGAACAAGTAATAGTTGATGCAACCCTTCAGATAAGGTAGTCATGTTTTAATTTAGGCCTGGAAATTGTATAGAATTATGATCCATTTATATATGTTGAAGAGCAAGTTTGCATGAAAAGCTTTGAAAATTTTAGGTGGCCATAGAACTCTAGTTAGTTCTTATTTCTTTATAAAACCATACAATTTTTAAAAAAAAACCTTTGGCATTGCTATGTGTGGGTTAGGTGAAAATATATAAGTTGCAATTTGTATATATGTGACAGGCCTATTCAAATTTGGCAATGTACCTAATAACGTCTCTAGGTGTACCAACATGCATATTTATATCGGGTATGTCTCAATGTGGGTTTGAGGGTGGGCCAAGTAAATTTAGAATGGGCGGGTATTTGTACTATGAAATTCTAGGCCTGCATGTCTATCATCTTAAAACCCCACACTACTTTTGGAATGCCACGTGGTGGGTAAGGAAAATGATTGTGATTAAATTTAATTTATCATTAGATCACATACCAATAAACCAAGAAAAATTGTGGGAAGAATTAGGGAAGTCATTTCAAACACTGAAAGTGCCAAAAAACTAAATAACTATATGAACATAATAGGTTCATCCCAAACTTCTTGGAACAAATCTACAATGACCGACACCACAAACATGAGTCATCTCAACCTTAGCTCATAAAAATAGCTTAAGGGAGAGGAGCCAGTGGTTGTGCACCCTAAGATGTGGGGTGTATAAAACCATATAAGTACCATAAAATTTGAAGAAAAAACCATTTAATAGATTTTGTTAATTTTAATTTTTTTGAGCATTTATATTGTATGGAAAGTGGGTTTTTAAGGTATTTAAATCAATTAGTTTTCCATACAAATAAATTTAGGGTGGAACATTTGTAGGGAATTATGTCATGCATTTTTTTCCACTTATGCGACATCATTTGATTGGGTGATTGTTTGATGTGACTCATTTTATTGACTACCTTTTTTTCAAATTTCAAGTGAGAAATTGATATGTACTAGTCCTTGACTTTACATCTACCCTCACCATTATTTGTTCATGCTCCATGATTGGCTCCTCTCCCTTACATGATTCCAACTTCCAAAGTGTCCTAGGTAAACATTTGCCCTTGACGAACATCCAACCATCAAAGGGAAACAAATAGATAGCCCATTATCTCGATTTGAGGCGTGCAACCTCATTGGTCGATGCCACAAGTGTGACACTAAAATCACATCCTAATCATATTATAGAGAGACAAAACTTCAAAGCAGATCATCTAATTCTTTATGATTTTTGAAGCAAGAAAAAAAAGGTAGAGTGAGGAAAGGCAACTGGAGTAGGTGGGTCGAAGAAAGTGACATTGCGAAGTTCAAAGGTTGACGTACAATTCCACGATGACAGAATCACTCATTTTCTTAAAGCTAGTAAATATGTTGAACTTGTCGGTGTCAGTGCTCCACTCTACCTTGCCTCCATTCGAGAATACTTGGTTGTTGAGGTATGCCTATTTCCCATGTGGATGATTTTGATACGCCCGTATGTTAACACATGTACCTACCGCAAGATGCCATCTAGAGTTTATTTTTGGATGCGTCAGTGCTAGAAACTCTTCATCAAATAGTAAGTATGCAACCCTATCAACATAAATATTTTTGTGGTATTGACTTAATAAGTTATTGTTGTGGCCATTTGCCAATATACTAGGGGAAATGAGCCAGTTATCGTGAATCCTAATGTAATAGGTTACTAGAGCCACCTAACCATCATAATTTAAAAAAAAAAAAACCCTTTAATAGATCATGATTTTTCTAATATGTAGATTTTATTTTACACTTTTAAATTATGTGGAGAATGTATTTTTAAGGGATTTAAAATAAGTACTTTTGAATACAAAAGAATTTAAGGCAACCCATTACTTGAGAATAAAATCACCTTTTATGGGTTGTCTACGTGTCACCATTTCAATGGTTAATTTATTGATGTGACTTACTTTATTGGCTAGTTTTTATTTAATTTTTAAGTTTAAAAGTGACATGTGCTAACTTTAATTCAAACAAGTAATGGTACTTTATTTCACATATTCACTCACGGTCATTGGCCCATGCACGGTCATTGGCTCCTTTCCCTTACATGGTACTAGTTGGAATTGAGTTGTGTGCATCATATTTATTTGAGTTAAAATATTTGTTTAACTTTTCAATTGATTTGATATATATGTATGACATGTATTCTATAGATTTTATGTGGGCATCGGTACATCCTAGCACTAAGATGTTATAGATTGAAAACCCTAATGTGGTGAATAATATTCACCATTTCTCTCCCTACTAACAAATTTTTAGAGTACTTGTATGCTAAATTTGATATAACTACTTAATGAGAAATATTACATAAAAAATAAAAGAAACATTTAATGTAAATATAAATGAATATTACTCATCAAATTAATGAATTATTAGGTGTGTTTCGGGTTATGCTAATTATTGTAGCTCCAAATACTTGAAGTCTATCTTCTTCAAATTTCTTTTAAGCAACATTTTATTTGTTATTTTTCTTGACTTTAGTTTTTTATAACAATTATATGAAAATGGTGTCAGGATTTTGTCTTTCTAAGGGATTTACTCTAGAGATAGCCAAAATTTTCTCTTTCTATCTGTTCCTATATCAATTGTCGCTCAAGGTAAGAGTCAAGTCTTGATATTTGTGGATTGTTAATTCATGAGCCAATCATATGGGAATTTGGTGTGTGCATCCAATTTTTATTGGTGTAATAGAATTAATAGACAATGTTACATCTTCGTATGAATTTCCTGAGTAATTACCAAACTTTGTGCTATAAAATATATTGGTTTATGTGGTGGGGCCATTTCGAGTTTGTAGACTATCTTCTATCCTAGAGCTTTATTTACAATTCATGCTTTTATCCATCACTTGGAGGTTAAAATCACCATCACATTTTAAGAAATCAATAATTTTACATCAACTTCTTTCTTATAAACTCTTGATGGATTTCCATGCTTTCAGTGTAATGCTACATACAATTGGTTGATTTAATGTATGCAATTTCCTTTTATTATGATTATGTGCATTATCATGTGTTGCAAAATATGAATACTTCCATCAAATTCTTCCTTTTCAATTGAATTTGATGAAGCATTAGTTATTTATTAATAATACTCAATCATCAATCGTCATATATCCATATCTAAAATCTATGGAAAATTGATAAAATTGTTGCTTTCACGTTCTTCTTTAAGTTCCTTATCCAAAGTTAAATTTGTTGAAAAAAAATATATAATAAGTTGTTTTTATGTCACTCAGACATGGTGGTTTATCCATAATAGGAGGAAAGTATTTGGAATATGCTATTAGAATGATTAATCTTCCTCCAAAAATATGTGCATTTTCAAGAAATGCCAAATCTTTTTGAGGAATTTTTTTCTCACCATGAAGCTCATTTCATCAATCAATATGTATTTTAAATCTTAAATATTCATTTAAAAACATGTGAGTTTTGTTCCCTCTAATTTATCAAATCAACAAAAATAATTTAAATTATTATTGTCGACGTACCAATATTGAATGTTGTAACTAAGATGGTATAAGTAGTTTAGAAGGAGACATTATTCTGGTGATGATTCATCTTCAAGTGCTCAACGAATGCCCCCAATAAAAAATATTTTCCAAATTTTTTTGTTCTTAGAAATATTATCTACAAAGGTAGATTATTTTCACCCTAATGATAATGTCTTATAAAATAATATCAAAAACTTATATTTTTAAAGCACTTTAGATTTCAAATAAAACTTTAAAGGTTATATCATATAGATAACCCTTTGTCTTTTATCGTGGTTATGGATTGTTTTTATCCCGTATTATATTCTCCTCCTTTATATTATGTTAGTGTATCTAATAGCTTGTATAAAATTGCATAGTTTAAAATGCACTCTTATTATTTAACTGTAAATCTGGATTAACATGTTGGTGTGCACACTTATCCATACCCTATAAAAAGAGAGGAGTATCAACTAAGTAATTTACTTAGTTGAATTTTACTATTAATAGAAAAACACTTTAAATTCTATATTTAAGAAGACTTGCCTTGTAAACAACTACTCTCCATCCCTAATAACAATCTCTACTTGTTATAAAAGCATAGGGATCTACTCTCATAGGAAATCAATTCTGGAAGAGAGGTTCATTGTAATATTCTTGGGAGGATGGTCATCGGTCTTCCTTCACATATATTCTTAATATTATGGTAGTTATTCTACCTTGACATAATTGTGTTTATGTTGTTTTTATGTTTCATAGGTATGGACATGCATGTAGGTGTTTTCCTTGAGGTTATTGTAGTAATCCTAGAAATCATTCTAGAATTTTAATATGGTATCAAAAATTTCCTAAGATTCACCTCATACAATGTATAGTTCAGGTAGTACGGTCATTTTGAAAATTAAAAAATTAAAATCTCTCACATTGAGCTAATTTTTTTTAGAACGTGGATATTAGCCCACAAAAAAATTGTCCTTTTTCATCAAATACATAATCATCCTCTAAATGATGCCTTTTGTTTTCCTTGGGATTGGTGAAAGAGTAAATTTCCTTTGTTTTACCTAAAAAATTATCAAAAGGTATATTTTTTATACATCAAACTTTCCTTTTGTGTCATAGTCTGAGTACAGTACACTTTGGCATCACCAAAATTTGTGCTAAAAATAGAAAAGTTCTAGGTTGTGCTGATTTTTGTAGGCAAGTAGATTATGAATTTTTAAATATTTATATCTTTTACTAGGATATTTAATTCACTATGTTTCTTAAGATAGTCCAAGCTCTTTGGACATATATTTATACACTTAGTAATTTATTGTTAATCAACTTATGATACCTCACTTGTATATGGGTAACCACGCTGGTGTTTGATGGGATTCATATTGATGATATTGTGTTCTTGAGTACATTTAATGATGGTCATGCCATTATTTTCTTCTTAAAACAAATTAACATTCACTTACTAGGCACCATTTGTAGTGGATTCATTCCACTCATGCCTTGATATGTGAGATACATTGTTCAATGTTTAAGTGTTTCCCCTCATCTATATTTTTATGCAGTTATTTATATGGAGGATATTGTTAACATAGTGGAAATCAATTTCATGATTAACTCCTATGGTTTTAAAGAGATCATATTATTCATCACACTTTCCTAATTTACTTGGTGGTTATAATGGCTCGACACCCATGTATTATGGTAAGATGATGACTTCCTTAAGGACCTCAATATTATATGGTATTATTTGACACATAGTAAATGTGACTTGAGCTATGATCCATTGTGATACACTTACAAATCAAATTGGAGTTTTGTGAAGTAAATTCTCATTTTGTGAGGATAATTTAGCATCATCTTCAACACAATCAACTTCTTATTAAGATTTTTTCTCCCTCTTGTAGCTAATCTCATGATTATTTTATTTGATTTTCTTGATTTTTATGTAGTCCTATTTAGTGTTTTCTTCATCTAGGAATCCTTTTCTATGGGATATGTCCTTTCATAGCTCTCTCAACACCAAACGATGTGTGCAATACCTTCCAAATATCTAGTATGGTTGGATTATCTACTTCACTCCATGTGCTATCACTATAGGCAATGTTAATATTTTGTCTTCATCTTATATTTTTAGAGTTCTTATGATTTGTATGTTCAATATATGATTCAGAGTTGTTCTTTAAGCAACACTCCCATATTATTCTAGCTCACCTGATTCAACATTATGGGGGATGCATATGGATATGTATATGATTATACTACTTATTTTTGGTGCGGTTTTGCTACAATTTTTCTCTATCGAGCTAGTAATTATTTCATGCAATATTCATTTATTTTACATAGGTACCTAATATGACCTAGTTGCCGCAACCCGTATATGAGGTTTTTCCTTGGTTATATTCTTTCAATTGCTCTTAATGGGGGGTGTTGGTGCACACACCACCTTTTTTGTTTTATGCTTACTTAGGATAGTGGAGCTTAATTAATCATCTCCTTTATAAAGATCATCTTATGTGAAGATGTTAGTGTATTTACTAACTCATACACAATTGCATGATTTAATATGTACCCTTATTATTTAATTACAAATATTGATTGGCACATGAGTTTTCACACTTAGTCATATCATATTAATAGAGAGGCCTATCAACGTCTTCTTGCTCCAATTTTTCCCCTTTACAACTTGGATTTATAATTAGTTTGGTAGAGGATAGTGTGCTTATAAAATTTCCATTATATATGTGATATGAGCTTCTTCAATTGTTAATATAGTTACAATTTTTTATTTCAATTGTGTGTTAAAACATAATTCATATTGTTATCAAAACATAAATGAGTTTAAGTAGCTCCTTTAAGAGAATATAACATTAGGATTAAGTAGCTTGATCAAAAGATTATAATGGTATGCTTAAGAAGATTGTTTCACAAATTACCTAAGTTCGATATATTTAGACATGTAATAAAGTAGTTAGTAGCTTCGTATATGTCTTAATTTTTAGGATATTGTAGTTAATAGTGGTAGGCAATATGTAGTTTCCTTCAAAA
This sequence comes from Taxus chinensis, assembly GCA_019776745.2. Taxonomy (NCBI): domain Eukaryota; kingdom Viridiplantae; phylum Streptophyta; class Pinopsida; order Cupressales; family Taxaceae; genus Taxus; species Taxus chinensis. Next base: position 43,202,412 of record CM034148.1, on the reverse strand, counting down.
TTTAACTAGTTGGAAGTTAAGTGCAGATTGTTAAAGGTGTTTGTGTCTTAAGTGGCTCCCCTTGTATTTTGATTATTAGCATAAACACGTGAGGAAAATTATGATTACTCATGGATATCGCCTTGAGATGACCTTAAACACAATTGAAATTCCACAAAAATTAATAATCTAGTTAAACTGCTCTGGAAACAACTGCAAAAGATAATTTTATCAATGTTTTAGATCACACTAAATAAGATAAAATATTGATAAAAATAATATATTTATATATATTTGTTTCTGGAAGCTCTCTCTTTCCTTATTAATAGAGGTATTATTAAACCCATTGTAAATAATGGTGATAAAACTAGGTTAGAATTAGAGAACTATCCCATGTTAGAAATGTTTAGTATATTTTCCATGATTTACACTTGTCCATATTGTACATGCGTAATGAGGGAATCACCTTTCTAGAAGAATGAGGTAATGGGTGGTTTTTTAGCTTTAGCCCATGTTTTATATGTCCCATGGTTGTTGTACCCATTATATCGTAATATTGCTTTTGATGGTTTCTTATCGATGGACTTATACTATATATGGATGGTTTTAGGCCATGATTTTGGTACCCATTTTCTTGTAATAATTCTTGAATGGTTTCCCATTGATGTGTATACATATAATAATACATTGATTAAGGTAAACCTTAATTACTTTGAACTATGTTGTATTGTAAAAAGTTATGTTAATGCAATAAGAAAGAAGGTTATTAAATTGGATGTTTCATGAAAGGGATTTCGTTTGTAAAATATCATGTATTATGTAATCTTGTGTGTCATTTTCCTATTCATTTTTTTCCTAAAGATTATAGTGTATAAATATATCATTTAATATATCTTCATCACCCTCTTGAATGTTTTGTGAAATAGTTTGGCCAATGTATTGACAAATAGACTTGATATATTATTGCTTAAAATTATGTTTAGTCTCAAACTAGGTCCATTGAAGGTGAATATACACTTGATAACTTAATAACCAATTATGAAGGTATGCATTGAGTCAAATCCTCCTCCAATAAACTTATATCTATGTATTTTCTTCACTTTAAAAAATATTATGACAAGATTAAGTGGGGTTTCATTGAACTCGAATTAAAAACTGGTGGTGTTGGAATTCTTAACCTATTTTTTACAAGGATGGTTATGGTCCTTTTTAAGGATACCTATACATAAGTGGAATTCAATCCCAATATCAAAAAATATATACCTTTTTATATATCTATGAGGCAAGGTCATGTTATTTCCCTGTCTATGTCATATGAGGCCATTCACTTTTAACTTAGAGAGTGTTCGGTTGGCCCTCAACTTAGAGGGACTGTTTTGTTTGATAATGACCTTGAGGTGAAAGTTCATGATTTCATCTCTCTTTTCCCTTAAATGGAGATGAAAATATTTTTGAAAATAAATACAATGTTAGAAATAGATTATAAAGCTTCCTAGTATAAACATATCATTCATAAATCTTCTTTTTAAACTGAGAGGAGGAACCCCCTATGTGGCTGCCTCTTCAAGGTTGGTCTTAAAATTTTCAAAGACTTTTGGACCCCTTTTCTATTTCCCCTTCCTTCATAATAATAATAATTGGTATTATAGTCCATGATTTCGAGTGTCTTGTTTTAGGGTATGTATGTGGCATATAATATATGGGACTACCTTGTAGTCTCTCTATATAGGAGAAACCTAATTGTGATTTAATTATGAGGCATACATACCCTACCCCCTAAAGGATTATAACATGTGACCTATCTTTCAAGAGAACAAGTAATTCACCATTAGGCCAACTCATATGTATAAGCCAACTTGGGTGTACCTCTCTTTAAATATGTAGCCTTGGAATGTAGTAGGAAAGTCTCCAAGTGGAAAGCTCATTTGCTTTCTTTGGCCAGTAGGTTCTGGGTATATCAAAAGGTGTTGTATTCAATTTATGAGTCCTCATATTGGTTTTCCAATAACAAGCAATTTGAGATCATTCATAATATTGTTATGGATATTTTGTAGTCTAGTAAAAAAGGTACTAGAAAAAGATATGCACTTCCCTAGAACGCTTGCATTAAACTTAAAATGTGTTGGTGGTTCGAGCCTTAAGGATTTGAGATTACAAAACATTTATCTAGATTTCAAATGGGTTATTGGAGCATTTTTTGGTAATGAACCATAGAAAATTTTAATTAGACGGGATATTGTTGGTGGTACCCCTAAAAAAAGACTTGATTAGAAATGATTACGCCATTCATTTCCTTATTGGATCTTTTTGGGTTCACCTTGTTGTGTCTCCTACCTTTGGTTCATTGTGGAAGCTTTGAAGTCAGTGAATCACCTAGTTGTCAAGCATGTCTTTACTTGGTTTGATAATGTATGTTATAACTATATCTCTATGGGAAATTAAGTTTGAGAAACAACCTTTGGCTCTCGTTAAAGGTTACTCTGTAAAATTTTGGGCTTCTAAAATTATTAAGACCTTTAATGATACATTTTGGATGGGAAGGTAGTGACCTAGGAGGATATTCAAATTCAATACAAGATTTCTACCTCTCAAAGAAGAACCTACACCATGTTAATAAGGGCTTTGAACCCTACTCCTAAAGGCCTTACAGTAGAACATGATACTAAATGTTGGATACCATTAACTGAATTAGAGGACCTCACTCTTTGAGAGATGTATGTTAAGTGTTATCTCTAAAACATGTACAAATAAATAGTATTTACTAGGTTCTTAATGCTAAATGTGGGGTAAATGTTTATCCTTTATATTATGAAAATGTTTTCATGAATATTTGAGCTTCCTATTTAGAACCTAAAAAATCTTGCTTTAGAGGGCTTGTTTTACTTGAAAATATTTGAGTTAGTAATGTTATGTCAAAAGGTTAATGTAATGTAATGTTAAATATTTGGGACTTGTTTTGTTTGTGGCCTTACTACATCTTTTTTAACTATTAATTTACTATATTTTCATGGAAAAACATTCTCAATTAATCTTTTATATAGTTTACATTTCTTATAGCATGGGAAAGAGGTGTGATCTAACATACTCAAATATCTAAAATGTTGGAAGAACTTGAAGCAATTTAATTTCTTTAGGAAAATGTGGCTTATATTCTCTATGTAAGAGTTGAGGTTTTTAGAGAAAAAGAGAGATGAATGCCTACAAAAAAAATAAAGATGAATACCTGCTCCAAAATATAAAGGGTATTTCTACTGCCTTCATTATTATGCAAGTTATAATTAAGCTTAGAGTTGTAGAATATGAGTTATAGACTTCTTTAATGATTGCTAACATAAATTCAATCTTTATTACATTGGTTACACTAGGGGCTTTCCTCAAAACCCTCCTCCCACACATTGGAATAATAATCAGGTGCCTCATAGGAACCTCAATAACAATGTGTAGGTTGTTGATGACTACACTAGTGCCTAATAGGAACCTCAACAATGATGTGTAGGTTGTTGATGACTACATTGTATGATGTACTAGTGGAGGATGAATAAAATAAAGGATCATGTTTAGTGTTGAGTAAAATGTGATAGCATTTCCAAAGGTTGAAAGATGCTCCATGAATGAGAAAACTCTCAAGAGATGTATCAGATGTAGACACCCATCAAGTTATTGATCGAGTGGTCATCATCATCATCATGTTATATAAATGATATTGGTCTTCCACATACAACATTTTTCCTAATTGCTTGAATTTTTAGTTTTATTTGGATTATGTGATCTTCAAATTGAGGTATGGTGTTGTAAACAAGCAAAAATAAGAAAATAGTTTTTTTCCTCTTTTTGTGGCTGATTTTCAAAATGATGCCTATTCTGTGTCTATAATTTCTTATCACAAATTATTGTTGTGTTTGGGCCACTTTTTGGGTAGGTTTGCCATTTTTTTTATTTTTGATTGAATATGAAGCTACAAGGATTAGCTGCATAGAACTCTTAGGCTTATTTTCCAAGTACTAAGGGGTTTCCATTATACCAAGTCGTCTGGGGCATGATCCCGACCTCATCACTTATTTATTGGTGTCTCCTAGGATTGGAACCTTGGTGGATGGATAGGAAACATATTTTACCCCATCACTCACACCATTGGACCACAACCCATTCATTTGTTGTTTGTTAGTTTTAGGTATTCATCTACTAGAATGGAAAATTTTCATGGGAATATAAATTAGGGTCATATTTTGGTTGTAATGTGTATTTTATTATATAATTTTTTCATTCACAATTTTTGATTCCTTACCCTCTTCATACAATAATTTTCTTTCAATTATACTTAGATGCATTTCTAATATCCTACTTCAAAGCTATCATATCGACATATGTTGAGAGTATGCTTGCAGATATGAACTATTTATTTTTGGCTAAACGTTGTCGTGAAACCATATAGTAGTTGAATCCTATTGTTGATTATTTTAGGTCATATATCTAACTATTACAAATATCTTAAAGACATCTATCTAAAATATGCCAAGAGATATCAATCTCGAGATTTTTATCTTGGATTGTTCACATACCACATTGATTAATAAATTTGTTTCCTTCTCCACCAATTTCCCACCAATTGGTGACAAATGGCATCCATCTATCTACACTACTATATCAGAATAAAAAATATCTCTCTATAAAAAATGGCTCTAGAATCCGTCATAGGGCCAAAGATATTATGAATTTTTAATTGAATTCTCAAGTAGCAGGAAAAAACTTATAAGTGACAGTGAAATGGACATCAAATTTCACATTAAATTTACACAATGATTGTCAAATGAATGTCAAATTTAAAATTAAACATAAAAGTGAACAATTCACTCCAATCCCCACTATTGTCATTATACCACACTTATCAATGTAATAAAACAAACTAGATTCTTAAATATTCTTCATTATAAACTAGTTTCTTTGTTCTTTCAAACAAATAAGTTTTTACTAAAGCATAATTTAATATTAAAATTGTATATAATTACGTCGAAGGCATTTCAAATGGGAGTGAGCCTGACTAGGTCTGACACATAGCAGGTAGTTGATTAAGCTAAATATGGAAATATATGCCTAATCTGATTGCTATTGCAACAAATAATGAATAAATAATTAAGTACAAAAATTAACCCAAGTAAACTAAGCCAAAATATATGAAACCTTAAGTGCAAGGAAGAGGTAAGATGGCTTAGTTGTTTCACAATTATTCCTTGACTATGCCGAAGTTCTAACTGGATGAGCATAGCGGGAGAAACATCACACAAAGCCTCAGAAAAGTGTGCAAACTAATGATTTACCTGGATTGGGGCACCTAGAGAGGGATAGGGGCGCCTGCGGGCCCCCTAGACCTACTTTTAGGTGCTTATGTATGTGGAAATGCTAAAAAAGCCTCCTCTAAGTGGTTGCGAGGTATTCATTGTTGTTCTCATTTGGACGTTATGAGGTCACAATGATCACCGAAGTGGATAGGAACTTGTGATGAAATAATGACCTGCAAAACTCTCAAAGAGACATCAAATCCTAAAAAACAAAGATGTTGAATGAGGGGTTGAACTATCCTCAACTGTCACAATGGTCATTTTATGACTAAATGTTGTACTACATCTCAAACCCAATGTAGTTCTATGTGTGTGTGTGTGTGTGTGGAATTTTCCCTAGGTGGCTCTTGTGCATGTCACACTTGATAGGGAGAAAGTAATTAGATGTAAATAAATGTAATAGATGTGTGCATGGAATATAATGAACTTCCCTCTTATGAAGTGTATGCAGAATAACCAACCCTTGTTTCCCTTGGATGGTACTAGATGGATGTAATGAAACTCTTAGATGCTTGATGGATGCAACCTTAGGTGGTGATAGTTAATGCTTAGTACTTGGTCCCTTATTATGATCACATAACTATATATTTATATGATTCCCTTTCTTGAATTTCATAATTAACCCCAAAAAGGAAGATTACCAAAAAGATAAGATACTCAAATGGCTACAAAAGACCCAAAAAGTGTGAACAAAGTATACTGAGGTCAGGGGCACCCAGAGGGGTCGAGGGCGTCTGGTGCTAGCGTCTTGGCTAGGTGTTGATGTCCAGGATGATAAATTTTGAGGTATTAAAAGGAAGACTGAGAAAGTAAGAGTGAAAGGGAACATAAAGAAAAGAAAGGTGGCCAGAGACATGGGTTAATTATTACTTTTATTTCTTAGGAATCATATGAATGGTAGTATGCATTCAAGACTAAATAGTTACCCAAAGTGCGTGATTTTGTGTCTACATTTTTCCCCACTTTATGTTGTTGAGAGAAAGCTCGATAACATAAATTAGATAAGATATGCGTACTTGATAACCATGTAGATCGATTATGAGAGTGTGCCAAGGGACAAGAAAAAGTGTGGAGTGATAAAATATGTGAAGAGTGGATGCTAAGGAGGAAAAAGTGCAAAAAAGTGTTGATGAAAATAACCCTAGGGAAAAAACGCATGTGTAGGTGTCGTGATCATGCCTGTTTTCGATGTCAATTGTTGTTGTGATTGGCTTTTGTGATGTAATGTGACTACTTCTTCCCATAAGGACATACCTACAAAAGAGAAGAATGATCAAGTAGAAATGATATGATAGAAAATGTGTAAAAAGTATGTAAGGAAAATATGTAAAATACAAAAATGAAAAATGAACATGTCTTCTTGATCCGTGTTGAGTAAAAGGGTGTAGAAATGATCCTGAAGATGTTATAGCCGATCTGACGCCAATTGCGTTGACCGCAAGTTTTTGGGGACATCTCAGGCTAAGTCATAAAAGAAGTGTAGGGAGAAAATTCAGGTATTATCCTCCAGCCTTTAAATACTTCCCATAATGTATAACACAATTGCATATGGTGTGTAAAAATTTGAACAATTTGATCTAGCACGAAAGTGAATAGTGTTGTGTAGTGCATGCATGTCAAGTGCTAAGGACTGTGTGCCATGTAAAGGCCATTGTGTGGAGTTCTGTAGATTGTACTAAACTACCAAATGTTGTGTAACTTCCCCTTGGTCACAGGAATCTAGGAAGGGTCAGGGGTACCCATGCGCTACTATATTGGTTTTGGTACTGGTGTTTGTGCTGTGTTAAGGACCCAAGTCTGATTATGAGCAATGTCTAATATTGACTACTTTGTTGTACCGATATTTTTTTGTGTTGAATTGTGACTTTATGATGTTGTATGGGGTGAATGATTCACCCAAATGATGCCCTCCTCATTTGGGGTGCATGCAATGTTGTTGAAGGAGTATGTGTCCCAAAGGAGTACCAACTGTTGTGTTAAAATTGTGCCTTGTAGGGGGAAGGGAATGTGCTTGGTAGAAACCAAGGCACACGAAACAAAAGTGGCTAGGAGACAAGTGATAGTTAAAGTAAAGAAAAACACACATGTAGAAAAAAAAATGTAACCTAAGCAATCAATGTGTAAGCTAATATGCAAGAAGACTATGTGGACTGCAAAAAGTGGCTTCCAAACATGGGACATCACTCACGATGTCGCAAGACACGCAAGGTTGACCAGGCCAAAAGTAGACAAGCTTGCACACAAAACAAAGGGAAAATCCCACACACAATGGAAAACATTGACAATCAAAGGAATATAATATCAAATAATTTAACAGACAACCATGGTGGAAAATATACCTGGAAAGCAACTGTTATAGTGTACAGAAGTGGATGCCCCCAGGAGCCGCTGTGGAATTGGTGATAGGTACTGCGCCAAAGATCCATGTTTCATGTAATATATCTGTATAATCTACATTCAAAAATAGAAATGCAAGTGAATGTGCATATGTGTATGATAATGATAATGACATATGAGATATCTATCTAGTATGTGTAAAAAGTGTACATGTAAAAGCATAAGCAAGCAAGAGTAAATGCAACCAAGATATGTAGTATGTTGTGGATGAGACAGAATGGAATGTAGTGTAAATGATGGTAGCCGCATGCCCCCCGAGTGGATGTAGATGCATGAAGTGAGGTTCATTTGTACATGCACCTCAATAGTCACGAATGAACCGTAAATGAGAGTGCATCATCAGGAAATGGGTCATATGTGTGTACAAAAAATATGTCATCATCAAAGTGTAAAGTATAAGGTGTAAGTGTGTGAGCGAGAGATTGAATGTGTGAGTGTGATGAGTTCCATTTGAGATATATACCTTCAACAGTCAAGTATGGACCGTGGAACTAGAGTGCATCATAGGTTAGTGAGCGCATCGCATAAAAGTAGATGCAAGAAAGATGTATCATGAATGTGTAGTGTGAATAGTGTGTTTAGTATGTGATAGATGCTGCAAAAAAGAGGTGTGAATAGCTCATGATGTGTGAAGAGTGTAATGTGTAGTGTGTAGTACATGGTGTGTAGTGTGTGAGGTTCATGTAGATGTTATGCCCTCAATAGTCAAATGTGAACCATAGCATGAGAGTGCGTCATCAAGAAATGATGATACAAATGTATCAAGATGTGTATATGGTATGTGAGAGATTAGATGTGAGAAAATAAGACACATATCATGGTTATAAGGGGGAAGAAATAGTGTGATGCCCCCAAGTGTGTGATCACGAATGTTTTATCTAATGAAAGTAAAGGGTGAGGGTCCTCTACCTGATGCTTGTGGTGATGAAGGTGTGTGATTGTGTTCTAAGGGTGGTGGTATATGAGATAGAGGTTGCACAGGTGAATGAAGCCTATATGCATGCGACCAATGAATATAATGTGGGGTATGTATAAAATAATGTGGAGCTGATGGACACCGATGTGTAACAGAATGCAAAGATGGTGGAAACCTATGTGTAGTAGAGTTGGTAGGTTATTAACACCAATGTGTGATTGAATGTGGAGGTGATGGATGTCTATGCACAGGAGAACGAGGTGGTGAAGTATAACAATGTGAAGGAGTGGTGTGAATAGTGGACCTAGAATGATGTGTTAGACTAATAGACTGATGAGACTATGTAGACTGAGTGTGAACATGAAAGCTAGGAGTAGATTGTGTTTTAGTTTTGAGAGGCCATGGGGACGTAGGTGCTCTAGGTGATGCCATGAAAACCTTAAAAGGAGGCTGCAACCATGGCTTAGATGGTGGAACACCATTGATAGAGATGAATTGCATGTTGTGAATGAAATTTAGGCATAAATGATTCATGGAGATAATATCTTGAGTTTTGCAGAGCTAGACGATACCTAAGAGCATGTCACACCCTTTGAGTGATGGTGCCACAAGAAAAGGCACAATCATGGTTAGATGACTGAAAATGACTTGAAGCTGTACAACATCATACGAGTTGGGAATTGGATACAAAATTTTTGATAGGGGATAGCCAATAGAAACAAGGAGTGTAATGGGACATGCGTTGATGGGCCACTATGGATTAACTTGAGTGTTATTAATAGAATTTGAGCCAATAGAAACACTAATGTGTAAGTGATCGGAAGAAACATTAGTGTGATAATCATAGTTAGAAAAAGTAATGAGTGGTGGGGATGTGTTAATATGAGAAACTAGAAAATCGTGATCCACCGATGTAGGAGGAGGTACTACGTGATATGTATGATTTTCCAAGGATTCATCCTATTTATTTTCATTCTTTGGAAGATGATTGTTGAATATTTTGAGCTTATGATTTTCATTGACTAGTGCAAAGGTCGTAATCTCTGGAAGATCGAGTTTGTTACTATCCATAAGATCTTGGATGATAGTGAAAATTTTGAAACACCTATCTGTAGAAAGTTTGACACATTGATGATAGTCATATCTAAAGTTCTCATTGTAATTTCAACATTTAGGACAAGAGAGATCCAAGTTGAGAGGAGTAGGAAGCGTAATAATATTTCTCTCAAGAATTTGTTATAATATAAGTTGCGGAGCAATAGTCAACTTTGTATATGCACGCTTAGGTGGTTGCTATTGAAGTTCTTCATTGTTAGAGAAATTGTTGACAACGATGTTAGCTTCAATAGGATTCGTGATTGGTTTAAAAGTTGATTTACTTTGAAAGCATGTAGAGGATGAAGCTTGCTCATGATACTTAAGCTTGCTTATAGATAAGAGTTTATTTTCGCATAGCTTGAGAGTGTAACACAATTGATCAAATGATGGAGATGTATTAGCAATAAAATTTAAATGAATAAATCTTGAAGTTTAGAGTCCGCAAGCACATTTGACATCTTAGCTAGGTTATTTTTGTATTATAAGACATAGTCCGGTAGATGTTCATTAGACCCTTGTTTAAGTTATGCAAGTTGCTTATATGATATCATAGAGCCGATATTGATATTAAAATGTGTAATAAAAGCATCATCTAGATGTGTGAAAGATGTTACCAAGTGGATAGGTAGGTCATAATCATGGAGACTACGGAGAAAGAGCTTAGCTAGAAGAATGTGATCATCTGAAAAACATAGATAGGCCACATGGAATGTTAGGAGATGCTCTTGTGGTTCACTATGCCCATTAAAAATGGGAATCTTGGGGTGACAAAGTTAGGAGGAAGTGAGTAGGTGGAGATGGCGGGTGTGAATGAAGTGTGTTGTAATAAAGTGGAATCTAAATATGGAGATGCACAAGAAGTATCCTATTGTAATTGAAGAATTTTTTCTTGAAGGTCCTGATAAAGGGAGGCTAAATCTTGAGTTCTAACAGAAGAAACTTGTTGCATGTGAGAAACAATAGGTGGAGAGAAGTGGTTAGTGGGAGTAGGAATGGAAATGGGGATGGTAGAAATGGGTGGAAGAGTGGAAGTAGGTGGTTGAGTAACAATGGAGGTGGGAATAGAAACATAAGCACTAAGCTCTGCAAGATTGGTGGCTTCCTCACGAGGAACAAATAAAATCAATTCTAGGTCCTATTGATGCTCAATGATATGATAATTAAGGTATTTAAGGTGTGATTCAGTGAATTCACCATAAGATTGAGCCATTGTGATAAGAGGATAAGATCCCTAAAGAGAAGGTGTATTCAAAAGATAGGTTCACCAAAATGATTAAGATAAATATGGAAATATATTCCTAATATGATTTCTATTTTTGCAGTAAATGAATAAATAATTAAGTATAGAAATTAACCCAAACAAACTAAGCCAAAATATATAAAACCCTAAGTGTAAAGAAGAGTTAAGATGATTTAGTTGTTTCGTAATTATTCTTGGACTGTGTTGAAGTGTTGAAAGGATTAACAAAGAGGGAGATGCGTTGCACAGAGCCTCAAAAAATTGTGTGAGCTGACAATCTACCTAGACTAGAGCACCTGGAGAGGGATAGGGGTGCCTGCGGGCAGCCTAGACCTACTTTTGGGTGTCTATGTCTATGGAAATTCTCATAAAACCTCCTTTGAGTAGTTGAGAGGTATTCGTTGATGTTCTCCTTTGGTCACTATGAGGTTGCATAATGATTGTCGAAGTCGCTGGAAACCTGCGATGAAATAATGACTTGCAAAACCCTCAAAGAGACATCAAATCCTAAAAAATAAATATGTAGAATGAGTGTTTAGACTATCCTTAGTTGTCACAATAGTGATCTTACGACTGAGTGTTGACCTACATCTCAGACCCAATATAATGTGTGTGTGTGTGTGCAAATTTTTTCCCTAGGCGACTCTTGTGTGTGTCACACTTGATAGCAAACAAGCAAATAGATGTAAAGAAATATAATAGATGTGTGCATGGAATAGAATGAACTTCCCTCCTATGAAGTGTATGCAGAATGACCATCCCTTGTGTCCCTTGGATGGTGTTAGATGGATGCAATGGAGCTCTTAGATGCTTGATAGATGCAACCTTAGGTGGTGATAGCTAATGCTTAGTGTTTGGTCCCTTATTGTGATCATATAACTTTATGTTTATATGATTCCCTTCTTTGAATTTCATAATTAACCCAAAAACGCTGACTACCAAAAATATAAGATGCTCAAACAAATAGAAAGGACCCAAAAGTGTGAACAAAGTATACTAATGTTAGGGGCGCCTGGCGCTGGCATCTTGACTAGGCATTGGTGTCCAAGATGATAAATGTCGAGGTATAAAAATGTAGACTGAGCAAATAAGAGTGCTTGGAAACAGAAAGAAAAGAAAGGTGTTTAAAGACATAGGTTAATTTGTATTTTTCTTACTTAGGAATCATATGAATAGTAGTATGCAATTAGGACTAAATAGTTACCGAAAGTGAGTGATTTTGTGTCTACAACAATCGAACAGTGGAAATTGTGTTTAGAACAACATTGATGTACAAATTGATCTAGGTTTTCCACATGCCCTAACCTAAAAGAAGTATATGACCAGGTATTGGTAGTACAATTTAATAAGAATCGTCATCTCATCGGATAAAGTATTGTTGTTCCCAAGCGGAAAACAGCCTGATCTGTCTACATATTTCCACAGATGGTCCATTGGATATTTGATTTTTTATCATATACTTCTTTTCAGCCATTTTTACCTAATCATACCCTATTTCCCAACAATTATATTTGTTTGTTTTTTTTTTTTCATACCCTGGTATTTTTAATAATTATCCAACATTGCCTGCAATCCTAGGAGTGCATTAATATTTTTCAGTAGAGAAGGTTGTCCATCTGTGGGTTTAAGTTTTATGGTGTCATTAAGGGGAGAGGGAGCCTTGTCATGGGAGACAAGGGTTTGCATTGTTGTGAATGAAGGAGCTTGCGCATGAAAAAAACATGCCTAAATCTTCCTTTCTATTAAATAAAATATTAAGTGTAAATCAATACATATTAAAACTAAAACAAATACTAAAAATTTAATTTTATATAAAATAAATGGTATTTTTTAATAATATTCAACATAAATAAATAAAATTATTTATTTATTACTCTTTCAAAATGAATTATAACAAAATGAATTATTTATTTATTTATTACTCTTTCAACATGAATTATTTATTTATTTATTACTCGGTGCACTAGTTTTGAATCCGTTTTCCCCCCACTCCGCGTCTGCTCCGCGGCTGCTCCGCGACTGCTCCGCGGCTGCTCCGCGACTGCTCCGCGGCTGCTCCGAGATTGCTTCGCGTCTGCTCCGCGATTGCTCCGCGGCTGCTCCGCGACTGCTCCGAGATTGCTCCGCATCTTTTCCGCGGCTATTCCATGGTTTCTACGCGGGCTTCATCTAAAAAAAGGGTTCGAGGAGGCACGAGCATTGCCAGAGGTTCGCCCCTCTCAGAAATTCGAAATGAGGTCCCTATTAATGGCGGCGAGAAACCAGTGGTATCTGTGGGAGGCGGATGCAAAAATGTAGAGGAAAATAAAGCACCAATCTCATGGATTGGTATGGCTTTCAATACTAACCAAGACCCCCCATATCAAAACAGGGGTGTTCACTCATGGGACAGGTAAAGATGGTTCAGTCAAAGATTCATTATCTCCTTTAAAACTCAATACTGGTAACTGCAGGTTGCAAGAGACTAGAGTGGATCTGGTGATGGAGGAAGAGGTACAGGGGTAAGCCAGAACCAGGACAAACTAAACAGCAACAATAGGTCCGGATCTTATGCTTCAGCGGTCTCCAAACAGAAGGAGAATGTCAGAAATGAGCTCTTAAAACCCTCCCAGGAGGTCCCGACGCTGAAAATCGAAGAGGATTTACTTCTAAAGGTTCTTAAGGAGGAGGAAAATCTCTCCCAACTGGGGCTCATATGCAGATTTCACAAATTTTGGCCTAAACTTTCTCAGCTTCATGACTGGATAGCCCAGAGATGGAGAGAAAAAATACAAGGTAAGATTGAGCTTTATCCTTGTGCTAAAGCTTACTTCATTGGTGTCTTTGAAACCCCTGAAGATAGGGATTTAATTTTTAGTCAACATTGGGTTTGGGGGGAACATGGGCTTATGTCCAAACCATGGTATCCATCTTTCGACCCATTAAAGGAGTCTTTTGATACCTACCCGATTTGGGTTTGTCTACCAGGACTCCCATTGCAGCTTTGGAACAGATCTTGTCTCATTGCTATAGGGGATACTTTAGGCTCATGTGTAGCAGTCGATGATAAGACCCTCCATTCAAACCCATACTACTTATGCTCGAATCCTAGTTGATCTCGATACCTCCAAATGTTTACCAGCAGAAATCAATCTACAGATTGGAGCCAGGCTCTGGGTGCAGAGGATAGACTATGAGAGACTTGCCTTCAGATGTAGGCGTTGCTTCCAAACTGGTCATGTTACAGATGACTGTGAACACTCCAAACGTAAGACCAAAACAGCCTGGTGGAGGGATTCTCTACCTGAACATCTTACAATCGACTCAGATCCGGCTAAGGAATCGAGTGCCCCCCTGTAAGCTAACTCACCCATCATGGTTGATTCACAGACCAATACAGAGAAGCCTCCAGATTATTCTTTACAGGCTGCTGATTCAGTGATTAAAGATATTCCGACCTCCCATTTGGGTCACTCGCCCATCAAACCTATTGCAGTTTTTCCGACTGTAGTGGATGTGGGAAATCAGGAATCGACAGTGGTGGATCGGAAAAAGAAGGGTAATGCCAAATCTAGATCCCCCACCATATCGGACAAGATTTGATTCTTGTCTTTTTGGGCGCTATTATTGCTACATTTTGGCATATGGCCTGCTACGCAGTTGCTAGGCAGCTGTGTTGTTGTTTTGTTGCTGTTTTGTTGCAGCTGGTTTGCTTTTGCTGGTTCCTTCCTTGACAGTTTTTGTTGGGCTCTTTTGTGATGATCGTCTGGATGTTTTCTCCGTTAGTGGTTGGCCGGAGTACATTGTTATCATTTTTGTGGCCGGACCACTGCGTGTTTGCTGTTTGATCACTGTCCAGCAGGTGTTTATTTGCTGTTGTGTTGCTGCTGGTTGTTTCTTTGCAGACTGCGTTCTGCACTTGGTCCTTATTGTTATATCAGGATGTTGATCCTTTTTTTCGATCTTTATTTTCCTATTCTGGCTTCTGAGCCTTGCTGTACAAGGGTATAGTCCCTTTCAAAAAACTATTTGCCAATAATAAAAAAAAACAATATGAATATATTTCATAATACATATTATCTTCTATTAAGAATTTTAAAAATGATGATTGTTTATATAAGGGAATTTTAAATATTTAAGTATTTTATTTAAATTTAAGTTTAAGTTTCATATTTTTGTATATATTAAGTTTATTGACACAATACTTATTTTATTGTATATGCTCGCCACTCTCAAAAGATTATCTCTTTGTCTTCTTCTCAATATGCAAAATATTTTAATCAAACCTTCTAAATATTTGTCATAATATCTTTCCAAAATTTTCACCTCTCAAAAATTAAAAGAAATATAAAAATTAATTGACCTATCAAACTTATTATGTGAAAAAGTGGTGGTTCTACCTACATTGGAAATAACTAACCCTTTATAAACCATGGAAAATCCACCATAGACATCTTTTCTCTTTAGAAGAAGAATAGCTGGCGTGAAAAAGGCAATGCCCAACATTTATACATTTCCCACATTTAGATTTTTTATCTTTGACATTTCATATTTATAACATGAAAAAATTGTTTCATATTTGGTGCTATGTGGATATCTCATGAACCACTTTTTATTAACTTTCTATAGTGTATTATTGTTGATGTTGACCTACACGCCCATAAGTGTTTCAAGAAGATTAAAAATAAAATTTCCTTGCTTTCGATATTATTTTTCAATTAAGAAATTGATGATTTAAAATGTAATTGATGATTTAAAATGTAAGTCTAATTATTCATTGTAATTAGCAATCACACTCAGTTGGTGCACTGGAGTTTCCAATAGAGAGGTGTTGAAGAAGTTAAAGTTGAAGGATTGAAGGTCAAACATTGGACATGGACCTATTTATTACTTTGGCCCATTTAATCCCCACATTTTATTTTCCAATTTTTTATTCATGTCTCTATCTTATCTAACAATTTTTCCATTTCTTTTAGCTTATACCAAATTATTTTTGATTAATTTGACTCATGGTACTTAATACTTATTTCATCATATTCGTCCATTGCCTCAGAAATATTCTCCTTAGTTTCTCCTCAATATGCAAAATATTTTAATGAATGACCCCTCCACATGGCTTTAAAATGACAATACAATGTTATTCTCAAGCTTAATACTATTTTTTGATTAAGCTAACTCATGTTACTCAATACTTCATCATATCCACCCACCACCCTTGAAAGATTCTCTCCTTCGCTTCCCCTCAATATGCAAAATAATCTAATCATACCTTCTAGATATATGTCAAAATATCTTTCTGAAATTTTCACCTCTTAAAAATTAAAAAAATATAAATGTAGAACGACAAATCAAAGGTATTGTATTAAAAAGTGTCATGGTTCTACTTGTGTTGGAAATAACTAAACCTTTGTAAACCATGCAACGGTCATCATATATGTCATTCCTCTTTTGGAGAACAATGTATAATGTGGAAAGGGAAATGCACAACATTAGTACATTTCCCAAGTTTAGATTTTTTATCTTTTTCATTCTAAATTTCTAAAATGTGGTAATTGTTTCCTATTTGGTGCTACCTAGATATCTCATGAACCATTTCATTATTAACTTTATGCAATAACCCCAATGTTGTGTTGTGAAAGTTCAAAAATCATCTCTCGTCGCAAACAAATATTGTGTAATAAATTGACCAACTATATTGTATTATTGTTAATGTTGACCTACACACCCAAAATCATTTCCAAAAAATTACAAAACAAAATCCTTTCTTTGGGTATTGTTGTTCTTTTACTAAGAATATGATAATTTATGATGCCCTAATCTTACTCAAGAAATAATTTCATGCCAAGAAAACATGTTTTGCACCAATGTACAATGATGGAAAAGGTAAGTGTAACTAAAGTTATTGTATTCAAAATTATCATGGTTCTACCTAAGCTGGAAATAACTAAACCTCTATAAAACATGCAAAGCCCACCCTATTGGTCTTTCCTCTTTTGGAGAAGAATATCTTCCATGAAAAGGGCAATGCGCAACATTAATACATTTCTCAAATATACCTTTTTTATCTTTTACATTTTATATTTCTAACATGTGGAAATTGTTTCCTATTTGGTGCTATGTGGATATCTCATGAACCAATTTATTATTAACTTTTTGAAATAACCCCAATGTTGTGTTGTGCAAGTTCAAATATCATATATCATCGTAAGAATATTGCAATGAATGAACCCAATATAGTGTATTATTGTTAATGTTGACCTCCACACCCAAAAGCATTTCAAGAAAATAAAAATAAATTTCCTTTCTTTGGTTATTATTCTTTTACTAAGAAAATGATAAGTTATGATGTCATAAGCTTACTCAATAAAGGATTTCATGCCAAGAAAATAATTTCCGTTTCAATGTGCCATGATGGAAAATATAAGTCTAATGTTTTATTGTAACTAACAGTTGCACCCAATTGGTGGATTAGAATTTTGAATAGTGAGGAATTGAAGAAGTCAAAGTTGAAGGATTAAAGGTCAAAACACAGATGGGGGAAGAATCATGATGAAGAAGGGTACTGAGGGAGGAGATTTTTTGGGTTTCGGAATATATTGGAGGGAACATATGCGATCCTCATTTTTCTTCTGACAAGTCACATATGGACTGCATGCCACCTTTTCTTACTATAACCAGACCATCTATTTAATGGAAGGCATGTTAAACATTAAAACTTTCTTAATCGTTACCAAATTGAAAATCCCTTATTTTTATTGGATTTGTAACTTTTAGGGGTTACTGCAATCATACTCTTATGTGTTTTAATAAAATAATCATAGAAGGAAAACAAAAGGTCAACAAAAGTGAAAACGTGGTATATACTTCATGCAAGAACACCGAATTAATTGCCTAGACATCTGAAACTCCAATGACAATTCTTATTATTATTTTATGCTATGTTGTCTCACAACAAATAGCATAAGTAATCATTGTGTGCAAGTGTTGTTTTTAAACTAATGCTAATGTAAACAAATACTAACACCTAAATAGTCTTAACTAACAAGAATTAAACAACATTATAAACACCATCATGATAAGAATTAATCAAGGGTTAGATGCTAACATTTATCAATACAAAACTATGAAATCAACTATGTTAAGCACCTAAATATCCTCTATTCTCTAACAACATATAAATGAAGGAACCTACGTAGGTTCCATGACTATTAAAAATAGTTGTCCTTAATGTTCCAAGAACCGAGGAATGGGGACAAATCAAAGTTGGGCTACAAGACCCTTTTGAAACCTCTCATATGACCCAAGCACTTTAAGAAAGAGGCTTAACTCTTCAAGATGATGAACTCTCAAGAAAACAAGGTGCAAGCTCTTAGTATTTTTGCTATATGCTTTGCATTTGCTCTCTTAAGGAGTTTAGGTGTAAGTAAAAAGGTAGGTGGAGGGCTCTTTATATAGCCCAAAGGATAAAGGATTCAACACATTCTCATGAATGTGAGAAAAAGGTAAAACATGATTAGGAATGGATAAGGTTGCTTTATTAAAGGTAACCTTACTTTAGAAGGGTTTAATTTATGCTTAGCAAGTCATGGGAGTTGGGGGGTGTTTTAATTAATTAATCAAATGCGATTAACTAATAGGTAGATGTAAGCTTATAGAAGATAATTAGAGGAATATTAGTACGATTTAGGCTATTATAAGGGGATTAAATCAATTAAATATTGATTTATTGGTTAAATGGAAGGGAAATCTAATTAATTAATAATAATTAATTAGTTTAGGTAGAAGAGGTGATTTATTAACGGAAGGTCGTTAATTAGGGTATTTTTTGAATAAGAAACTTAATTAATTAGCTTAGTGTAATTAATTAATGATGATATGAGGGAAAATGAGTGCTTTTGATGATATGTCGTTGATTTGTGAGAAAGACGATAATTAACGCAATTTAAGTATTTAAATTACTTGGACGTAATTATGGGTGTCTACATTTGCCAATCTTTGGGGTGGCGTAAGTGACGCCACTTCAAAGATAGTAAATAGGTGGAATTTTGAAGAGGTAGAAGAAAAATTAGTAGAAGTGAGAGATGCCCCCTCGAGTGTCGATGGGGTGATGAAAGAAGATGATCGACGATCAAAAAAGGTGAGAGATAGATAGAAGAATGGGAAGATGCAAGATGCCTTGGTAAGATGGAAGAATAGGGGTGAGAGGAAAGCGATGTAGACTGAATATGGAGGAGGGGAGAAAAGAGCTTAGCCTCTAGCCACTTTGTATTGGAACAATTTTGGTGTCATCATATTGCCGTAAGAACTACGTCATCGGTCCTTATGAAAAATATAAGCATATGACAAAGGTAGAACGACATGAAAAGCCATACTACAAACGATTGTCCATTGCTGAAAAAACCAACTCCATGCAACATACAAAATGCAATGCAATACGAGAAAGTGAAAGATTCCTAACTCCATGCAACATACAAAATGTAATGCAATACGAGAAAGTAAACAAGCTAAACTAACAGAAAAACATAATATAATGTTTTTATTATCGAGCTTCAGTTACGACCTATGTAAATTAACGACAAGGGTTAATGATGGTGCCCCAAGCAAGGATACATGCGAGAGGAATAATAGAGGAAACTTGGGTCCGATGGAAAAACAATGTGCACTACGAAACAGTACTAGGAAACTCGTTGTTCCCCAGAGTACGGAGGAAGTAAGCAACCTAGCTTTTGTTGATGGAGGTAGATCAAGATGATCCGCAAGTCGCACACATGAACAAGTGAGAACCAAAGAGTGACGTTTTGTAGGATGATTTTCAATTTTTAGAAGTTTTCTGAAACATATTTGAATGTTTTTGTGATTTTTTTAACATATTTGAATGTTTTGGTTGATTTTGAAATTGTTATGAAACTATGCACATGAATATAAGGAAGCATGGATGCCCCTAGCGATAGATGGGATGTACAATGGCATAAGGCCATTATGGATAGGTTCAACATGATGGTGAACGTAAACCCATGAAGTGCTAGGAAGAGGCAAGGATGCCCCCAGTGTAAGTTGGCCTAAAAGCACATGATAGAAAGGAAGGAGAAGATTATTTTTGTGGAAGGGGATAAAGGTTTCCAAAAACATGGAAAACAAGTAATCTTATACACATGGATGTTCCGAACGAATTAGACGAATGATGTGAATGATATGAATGTAGCTTAGAAGCCTCACGATAAAGAAGTGATTAGCCAAAGGCATAAATCGTGAGACGAGATATGGACTAGAGCAAGAGTCTGAATAAGGTCCAAAAAAGACACTTGGTAACATACTAATCTTGTTTACTCATAGAGATCTATTGTGTGCACGTGGATTTTATTACCTCTTGAAGTGAAGGTTTAATAGACAACAAGTGAAGAGACCTTAGCCAATGCGTAGGAATGATTTATTGTGATAAGTGATTTTGTGAATGGAGGGTGAAAGGATAGCCATACATTGCTCCACTACCATCCAAGCGTCCATAGCCCCGATGGAGATGTATTTGATTCTAATCACAACATTGCTCTATTGACAGTCAAGAGTCCATATCCCCGATAGAGATTATTGGAAACACCCCAAGAGAGAGTTATATATTAATTTTCTTTTGCTTTGTAGCTTTTAGCTTTTGAGTTTTGATTGATTTTGATTCTTTTGCTTTCTGAAAACTTATTTCAGCTCTCTTGTTTGACAAGGGGTTAAGAACCACTGATGGCTTGATGGAAGGAGGTGGAAATGATTGTGATGAAGACATTGGCTAGTTCAACAAATATGTCCAAAATTTCTTCACAAAAAGTTTATTAGATGTTTGAATGTGATAGGATCTCCATGAGGTCACTCGTTCATTAATTTACCAAGGTGATAAAAGACCAGGGGCAAACAAATACCATAGAGATAAATGTCACAAAAATGCGTGAAAATAAGCTAACCAAAATATCACCGAAGGGATGAAAATGGTAGGAAGACTTGCAGAAGAATAACAAGGAAGGGAAGAAAGAAATATCCATGTGTACGCAACACCTGATTGTAATGTTTGATCTTTGTACCTTTGATTTTTGTTTTTTTTTTTTTATGTTTTTGTATTTTTTTGATTTTTGTGCCATTTTCAAGCATAGAACTTCTTAAGATGCATGGTATTCATTGGCTCTCGGAGCTCATCACCATTGGGGTGAGCCAGTTTGTAAGCCCCGGTGCCGTACTTGGCAACTATGACATAGGGTCCTAACCAGTGTGGTTCGAACTTCCCTTTCTTTTCTCGCTCTACTCTGGTGTTGAACTGGTTCTCCTTCATAACTAAATCACCCACCTCAAACTAGCGAGGGATTATTCTCTTGTTGTTGTTGTGGAATATTCTATGTTGATATACCTTCAGGTGATTAAGAGCACGAATGCGCCTCTCATCCAGGAGCTATAACTTAGCCAATCTTGCCACTTGATAATCTTCATCCTTATCTAAATAGTCCTGAAGAGAAATTCACAGGGATGGGAGTTCGATCTCTAAAGGGATGATAGATTCTATCCTAAACACCAAGGAATATGGTGTCACACCCGTAAGAGTTTGAATTGATGTTCGGTAGGCCCAGAGGGCTGGGTGGATTTTTAGGTGCCAGCTTCGACTAGTTTTGCTAACCATCTTCTCCATTATCCTTACCAAATTCTTGTTTGTAGCCTCAACTTGTCCATTACCCTGAGGGTAATATGGCGTGGACCATTTCAATCTGATTTGGAACCGCTGGCAAACACCTTTCATAGTTTTGTTCTTAAATGACTTCCCATTATCTGTGACAATGGTTGCAGGGATACCATATCAACAAATAATGTGATTCATGATGAATTTAGAAATCTGTGCTCCTATGAAATAGGTTAAAGGGACAACCTCCACCCATTTTGTAAAGTATTCTGTAGCTGTGATGATATGTGTATGACCATCAGATGAGGTAGGAGTAAGCTTCCATATTAGATCAAGTCCCCACTTGGAGAATGGCCATGGAGTAGTGATTGGTTGCAATGGTTACGATGGAGCATGGATGAAATTTCCATACTTTTGGCAAAGCACACATTTTCTAACATAATTACAACAATCAATTTCCATGGTGGGCCAATAGTAACCTACTCTTAATAGTTTCTTAGCCAAGACCATTCCGTTTGTATGTGCTCCGCATACTCCTTCGTGTACTTCTTTAATTTCCTGAATTGACTCCGTCACATCCAGACAACGTAACAGATTCCCATCGTAGCCACGACGATAAAGTGTACCTCTTAAAAGGGTGTAACGTGCTATCTAGCAAATCAGGATTTTCTTTTCAGAACGGGAGATATTGGGAGGGAAAGTACTGTCCTTAAGATAGGTGAAAATGGGTTCATACCACGAGGAATAAGGACCAACAACCTCACAAGCTAGGCAAGATTCTAGCATGTCATACATGGGCTGGTGTAGATTTTCTACGAAAAATGGCATATCATTGTTCCCTTGCAGAATACAAAGCATAGATCCCACCGTAGCCATGGCATCTGCCGATCTGTTTTGTGCTCTTGGGATCTACTCAAAGGTAATGCACATAAAATACTCCTTCAGAGTTTTTACCAACTTCTTGTAAGGTATGAGCTTGTCATCCTTAAATTTATACTCATCATTAACCTATTTGATGATTAGCTGCGAATCACTTACAACCTTAACATGTTGAATATTCCACTTGATGGCTAGCTTCATCCCTGCAATGAGTGCTTCATATTCCGCAATGTTGTTCATGTAAGGGAAGGCCAGGTGGAAAGCTTGTGGTATAGGATCACCCGAAGGAGTAATAAGGACCACTCTTGCACCTGAACCATGAAACGTAAGAGATCCATCAAAATGTATCTACCATATGAAAAATTCTTCAATGTAGAGCAAAGATGCATCTGGAAGATCCAGACTCAAAGGTTCTGTGCTTTGCAAAGGTGCGTCCACTAGCTGGTCGGCAAGTACTTGTCCTTTAACTAATTTTTGATGGACAAATTCTATATCAAATTCACTGAGTAGAATGATCCAATTAGCCATTCTACCTGTGAGGGCAGGTTTGGACCAAAAATACTTGAGTGGGTCGACCTTGGATATGAGCTTGGTCTTAGTATTTAGCAGGTAATGGAAAAGTTTTTGAAATTTAAAAACAATGGCCAAGAAATCCTTTTCAATCTGAGGATAATTAAGTTCATAGGCAATGAGGGTGTGACTCAGATAATACACTGCTTTCTCTTTATGGATAAGGTCGTATTGGGAGAGCAGTGCACGAATAGCGTATTGTGTAGTGGAAATATAGAGAAAAAGTGGTTCTCCCGGAGTGGGAGGCATGAGGACAAGTGGATTAGCCAGGTACTATTTAAGCAAAGAAAAGGCTTGTTGTTGCTCAGGTCCCCAGATGAAAGCGATGTCCTTCTTAAGCAAATGAGTGAATGAGTGACATTTATCTGTAAGATGGGAGATAAAGTGGAGAATGGATTGAATTTTCCCTTGTAAGCTACGCAATTGTTTGATATTCTCAGGTGGAGGCATTTATGTGGTGGCAGACATTTTAGCAGAGTCTACCTCAATACCTCATCTTGACACGATGAAGCCTAATAGTTTCCCAGATAGCACACCGAAGACACACTTCTTTGGATTCAGCCTGACTTTGTATTCATGTATGCATTCAAAGATACACAACAAAATGATAGGATGATCCTCTCTTGTTTTGGACTTTCCCAGGATGTCATCTATGTAGTCTTCCATGATGTCATGAATCATATCGTGAAATATTACTGTCATGGCCCGCTGATAAGTTGCTCCCGCATTCTTAAGGCCAAATGGCATCACTTGATAGCAGAAGGTGCCCCAAGGAGTTGTGAAAGTTGTTTTGTGTTGGTCCTCCTCAGCCATTTTAATCTGATTATAACCCAAAATGCCATCCATGAGCAATAGCATTTCATATCATGTTGTTGAGTCAAGAATCATATAAATGTTGGGTAACGGAAAGTCATATTTAGGGCAAGCCTTATTGATGTCTCAAAATCTGTACAAATTCAAATATCGATACGTTTCTTCTGAACAGGAACAATGTTTTATATCCACTCAGAATAGTCAATTGGTCAAATGAATCCTGCTGCAAGCAACCTTTCCAACTCTTCCTTGAACAACAAGGCACTCTTGGATGCATCTTTCGGAGTTTCTGTTTGATAGGCTTTGCGTCTGCGTGCACGACCAGGTTGTGCATAACCAAATTCATATCTAGGTCGTGCATATCTTGGTAACACCATGCAAACACATCAATGAACTCTCGTAACAACATAGTGAATGTCTTTTGTTCTCTAGCTGAGAGTGATGCCCCCAATTTTACTATCTTGGGATCTTCTTTAGTACCAGTTTTGACATCAATGGTTTCTTTGACTAACAATTTTGATAAATCCTCCATACGCGTAGGATTGGGAGGTAGGTTGAGATCTTCATCCAAGGATGTCTCTACAAGATTTTCATCCTTGGTGTGGTCACTTTGTTTTTCCTTTGATTTTATTATTTGTTTGTTAGCTAGTGCCTCAAAGAGGTTTTCACTGTGTGACTTGGACTTCGATTTTTTCCGAGGCTTTTCTTTAGAACTCTTGCCCTCACTTTTCTTTAAATTTTTCTGACCATGAAGTTCAGCCTCCTCACTGAAGTAGGCGTAGGTGTCTAAGTCGATAAAGAAAACATTCTTGTGATCTCTAATGGGAATTGTATCCCTTATGCCCATGAACTCTGTAATAGCCTCGTCATTCTCGAATAAATATAGTGGCACGTGATGTTGTTGGTTCCATTCAACAAGGGAATGGTACACAAGGTCAAGGGTTGGTTCGGTGAGGGTTATGGTTAGGACAACATTGTTTATGAAAAGGTTCGTGGAGGCCAGATCCTCATATAGGCTACAATGGGAATCCGTATGGCTGTCTATGTACTTAGAGCTATCCTCATGCTCAAAACAAGCCACATCTTGATCATTGGGGTGTGCTCCATAAGGGTGAATCCCAATGCCATATCTTTCTGTTTTGAAATGTGGAAGAGGGACTGGTTCTCTTTGTCCTTGTTCATTCCTCCCACATCCTAGGCCTTTGTAGCCCATGGAGTACATCATTCTGCTAGATTTTTCATATTCCGGGGTTTGATAACAAGATGGCTGAGTGTCCTTAGGGACCTAAGTAGTAGGTGGATCAAGCAATTTTTCCTCAGCTAACAAGCCTCCAGGTAGGAATGACCCAATAGTGTGATCCTCTCTAGGTCTCTTGAAGTGGTAGTTGGGTTGACCTCTAGTCTTGGGTGACAAGGAGAGGTCAGAAACCAAGAGTGCTTGTTGTACATTATACTCCCCATAGCCATATTCCAGAATTTTCATCTCCCATGAATCAAATGGAGATGTGAAAGTGGATGCCCCATAAGCGCAAGACCTAAGAGAATCTGAATCCAGCCGGGATTCCATAGCCTCAGACTGAAAAGGAATGGCCATATCCACGGAGGGACATGCATATGTACCATTTTGTGTAAAGCTATTGAGAGCTCTATAATGAGCAAAGGGCTCTAAGTCTCCTGGTATTGTTACTGTATGTCCCTCATGTTTCAACTTGATGCATTGATGAAATGTTGATAGCACGACTTACATGGCATGGATCCATGGTTGGCCTAGAAGCATATTATATGGAAGTTCCAAGTCTAGGACGTGAAACTTCATCTGATGGAAAGTGGGCCCCAACTCCATGGGTAGAGTAATGGTGCCTGCTGACTCTCTTTTCGCGTTGTCATATGCAGTGATAGTGATGATATGGGACTCAAGATCTTCCTCCGTATGTCCCAATTGTTTGACTAATTTAAGCGTGCAGATGTTCAATCCAGATCCATTATCCACAAGCACCCATTTGATTTTCTTGTGGGTGACAACTAGCTCAATGTATAAGGGAAGATTATGTTTAGGATTCTTCGTAGGGACCTCCCTATGGTTAAAAGCGAGATGCTCACTTGGTGCAATATTTGCCACCGCGGATTGAAGGTACATAGGATCGAATTCTAAAGGTACTCCCAACCCCTGAAGAGTTTGATACAAAATGTCCTTATGCACATTGGATATCTTGAGAAGATCTAAGATCCAGATCTTAGCAGGTGTCCTCTCAAGTTGTTCTAAAAGGTTATATTTACCAGTTTGTGGGGTCAATAGAGGGGGTTCCAGAATCACGATGCGAGCACGCCTTATTACCGTAACACAGTCCTTTCCCTTGATCCGGATGGTATTAACATGGTCAGTAGGGGAGTGAATACATCCGATAAGCGAATCATAATGATTGTTATCTCTTTTGGTATACAAGTAATTCGCAGCTTTATAGGTTTGGGATGAGTCTCCCCAATCCGGCTTTGTCTTTTTTGACTTATCATGCTTAGGGAGTGGTTCCTTATAAATCCCCATTTTCTCGTTAGGTGTTTGCATTTTTCCAGGGTTATCCACCTCTATCTCCCCATTATCAAGGAGGTCCTGAATATAGTGGCGAAGCCACAAAAATTTGTCCGTCTTATGACCTTTAACACGATGCATTTTGCAGTATTCATGCTCCTTATACCATGAAGGTTTAGGAGCATTGTCATCAAATGGTTGCATTATAGGATAGGTCATCATGTGGGCCGCATCCAAATATTTTAGTATGACGGACAATGGTTCATTGAGGGCGGTGAATGTTTGTTGCTTTGGTGGTGGTTGAATTGGGCCCTTGGTCAGTTTAAAAGGTTGACTGGTTTGGACCGTTTGAACATGTTTGGAATCAGTGATTATGTCTCCCACCATGTTTTTGTTTTTGTTAAAGATCTTCATCTTTTCAGTGGGTTTGACACTTTGGTTGTCTTTAGATTGGGTTTTTAGGGTGCCTTTGGCAATGAGATCCTTTTCTATTTGAATCCCTTTCTCGATAACCTCCTCAAAGGTGCAGACACAATGCATTTGGAGGTGGAAAGCTATATCTGGGTTGAGATTAGGGATGAAAATACTGACCAGTTTCTTCTCAGGGAAAGCACAAGAACAATGGAGTAACTCCCATCGGGCGTGCCAAATGTGCGCAAGTGTTGTTTTTAAACTAATGCTAATGTAAACAAAGAATAACACCTAAATAGTCTTAATTAACAATAATTAAACAACATTATAAACACCACCATGATAAGAATTAATCAAGGGTTAGATGCTAACATTTATCAATACAAAACTATGAAATCAACTATGTTAAGCACCTAAATATTCTCTATTCTCTAACAACATATAAATGAAGGAACCTAGGTAGGTTCCATGGCTATCAAAAACAGTTGTCCTTAATGTTCCAAGAACCTAGTAATGGGGGCTAATCAAAGTTGGGCTACAAGACCCTTTTGAAACCTCCCATATGACCCAAGCACTTTAAGAAAGATGCTTAACTCTTCAAGATGATAAACTCTCAAGAAAACAAGGTGCAAGCTCTTAGTCTTTTTTCTATATGCTTTGCATTTGCTCTCTGAAGGAGTTTAGGTGTAGGTATAAAGGTGGAAGGAGGGCTCCTTATATAGCCCAATGGATAAAGGAAACACTTCATCCCTTTGCATGTGGGATAAAGGTAAAACATGATTAGGAATGGATAAGGTTTCTTTATTAAAGGTAACCTTACTTTAGAAGGGTTTAATTTATGCTTAGCAAGTCATGGGAGTTGGGGGGTGTTTTAATCAATCAAAGGTGATTAACTAATAGGTAGATGTAAGCTTATAGAAGATAATTAGAGGAATATTAGTACAATTTAGGCTATTAGAAGGGGATTAAATCAATTAAATATTGATTTATTGGTTAAATGGAAGGGAAAGCTAATTAATTAATAATAATTAATTAGTCTAGGTAGAAGGGGTGATTTATTAACGGAAGGTCATTAATTAGGGTATTTGTTGGATAGGCAACTTAATTAATTAGCTTAGTGTTATTAATTAATGATGATATGAGAGAAAATGAGTGCTTTTGATGATATGTTGTTGATTTGCGAGAAAGATGATAATTAACACAATTTAAGTATTTAAATTACTTGGGTGTAATTATGGGTGTGTATAATCATGTTCTTCAGTAGCTTGTGAAGAGCTCAAATTTTTAATCATTTCACATTTTTGAAATGTGTTGTTTCCTCTGCTAGGGTTTTGCATTGTGGGAGCCGTTATGCTTTCTGGTCAAAATGTTGGTAAGATAATTCATAACACCTTGTGAAACTGATTGAGGTCCTCCAACTATCCTATGAGATAATATCTCGACTTAATTTTTTTTGTTACATGATTTCATCCAACCCTTTTCAAGCTTGCACCACTATCCTCCAAGGCAAGCATTGAAGCTTAATGTAAGGTGGGTTTTTTGATGTGGTTGTCAGAGTTTGTGGTGGAAATAAATTAGACTCAAATATTTTTCTCTACAACCTACTAATTGTAGAAGAATAAGAGAAACAAACCCACAATTCACAAATTATCCACTGCATCAACAAACTACAAATCATAAAAGCATACACTATCATTTTTATATACCAAAAAAGGACAACATTGAATTATTTGTAAAGAATATCGAATGAAAAAGGTAATTGAATTTTTATGTTAAAAAGTAATTATAGTGATACTTATTTTTCCATGGTTGACCGATGTGAGAAAATTATAACAACTGATCATAGAATTACAATCTTCAAATCATTATGTATAGCCTTGTATGGGTTATAAGATCGAAGGAGGACCCAGATGCACATGCAAAAAAAATTGTATTCTTTTTCCAATGCCACAAACATTAATTATGATAATAGAAATTTCCAAATTCATGGGAGTCTTAGTGGTTGTCCCTGACACGCATTGGAGAAATAGAAGATCAATATTTTTATCAATGATCATTTCTAGATGCCATCATCATGACTATTGATGAGGGGAAACATTGATCTCTACCATAAATGTTAAATATAACCCCTAATCGAAAATGTGCATGAGATCGATGACACTAGGAACCCTAAGCGTAAATTATCTATATCTAGAAGAGGTAGAGTTCGGGCTTTAGACATATGAAAATTTCCCTTCAAAGTATTCATTGACCATTCCTTTCTTTCTAAGATATCAATAAAGTATGTTTCCTTCAAAACTTGCAAACTACATTCCTTTTATCCTTTAGATGATTGAAAAAAATGACACGTGGCTCATATGTGCCTAGCTGTAAAATAAAATTTGGCATTGGTTTCTCCCAACATTTCCCCACCCTAGAACTTATCCTCCCTCAAACCCATTCTTCATCACCCCTCTTCCTCCCCTAATGTTTCACTACGTCCTATTTAAATTCTTTGATACACTCCCTTCGGTGTTTCCATCGCACATTTCACGTAAGATTGCTAATACTAACATTATGAAACTTTGATTCAAATCTAATAATATGATATCCATTACAATGTTACTAAACATTATTATCTTTATAGAATTTTCATTTACAATACCCTGTGCATTTATGTACCATATACTTTTGATGAATTTATTATGTCACATTTCTTTATTGCTTCAAAATATTATTTTTTATATATTGATCAAAACCAGACCAAAAAGGGTTGTGAAGAATGACAAAGAAGCACATAAATATACAAAGTAAACATGCATGGATAAATATATAACACACCGCATACAATAAGCAATATTACATCAAGAACAATCATCTAAGGAAATACAGAGAACTAGTTACAACATTATCTCATATATTTCAGCAGCCCTTGAATTTGTAATGGTAATATTATCCATTTTCCATACATTTGACCATATTGGAGCTTAATCATTTGAGATTTGATTTTATACAACTGTGATGTTATTTATCCTTTCTTGACAATACCTTTATTTGAGAATATAAAAATGCAATCTGATGAAATATGTTAGAGTAAAGCCTTGAAACTATAGCTCCCTAGTGAAAATTATATGTAGAAAACATTGTTAAACATTTGAATTTCCATAAATGCAAGAATATAAAAACTCTAATAGAACCAATAATCACATTATTTTCAAGACCCCCTCAAAATAAATCCTCTTTCAGTTCAAATGGTGTTCAAATATTGCAGGAGGATCTCTAAAAATAGCTAACCATTGGATCTTAGCATAAGTCCAATTCCAAAATAAGTGCATCAAATTTTCATTGTTCTAACAAAAAGTACATTTAATAGGTTGAATAAACATGCATTTCAATATGTCACCAATAGGAAACTTATGATGTTAAAATTTTAATGCCAATACTTTTGCATCCAAATCAAATTTATATTTCTAAATTTGAGCACTTAATTTGAACCAACACTTATGGCTAAATTTGTAATTCCATTTAATATTCAGTCGGGGAGTAAGAGACATTTTGGGAAGGAGTCGAACGTATATTTTCTTCAATGGAATGAATGAAAAAGGGTTGGAAGGACAACCAATGTCAGTCTTTAAAAAATTTACACTTAGTTGGGATGCACAATTTGATTGTTAACTCAATGATAACTAGGGATTGCACAAAAATTAGGAACTGCTGAAATTTATTGATCAAGAAAACTTTATCCTTGATGGATTTCCAAGGAAACCATTACAAACTAGATAAAACCTAGATATCACTAAATTTTCATATACCTTTTTTAAACATATAATAAGCTTGCTTGGTAAAATTGATAGCAAGAGGTTGCCCTTGGTATTTTATATGTTTATTCTACCAAATGAAAGAGGATGCAAAACTGAAACCATGTTTTAGAGAAGATTCTTTCCACTTTATAAACTAACAAACATACTGCTATGCTTTCCAAATGGATTGTCTAGGAAATGAGGCTTTAACCTGAAAGAAAGGAGCAAGAAGGGTCTTATCTAGCCAGCCCACATTTTGCCATTTTTTTGGCAACTGTTGTAATAATTTTTTGAAACACAAGTATTTTCAACGGTTCATCACCTTGGACAACCCTCGTGATCCATTTAGCAACAAGAAAAAGACCCTATGTTTTGGGATCTATAATTCCCAATCCTCCTTTGAACTTAGGTTGGATGCAAATAGACCAAGCAACAACTCTAAAACCAATAGACCCATCCCATTTAGACCATAAATATTGATGGATTAATTTTTTTAAATATTCGTATACGATATTATGGTATCTAACAAGAAGAGTAATACACATGTGTGGCAAGAAAAAAAAATAGCAACTGTTACAATAATTTTGTGACGCACAAGTATTTTCCATGGTTCATCACCTTGGATAACCCTTGTGATCCATTTAGCAACAAGAAAAATACCATGTGTTTTAGGATCTATGATTTCCAATCCTCCTTTGAACTTAGGTTGGATGCAAATAGACCAAGCAACAACTCTAAACCAAAAAACCCATCCCATTTAAACCATAATTTTTTTGGGATTAATTCATTTAAATCTTCATATATCTTTTTATGGCATCCAACAAGAAGAGTAATATGCATGTGTGGCAAGAAAGTTTTTTTTGCAACTGTTGTAATAATTTTGTGATGCACAAGTATTTTCCACGGTTCATCACCTTGGACAACCCTCGTGATCCATTTAGAAACAAGATAAATACCTTGTGTTTTAGGATCTATAATTCCCAATCCTCCTTTGAACTTAGGTTAGATGCAAATAGACCAAGAAAAAGCTCTAAAACCAATAGACCCATCCCATTTAGACCATAAAATTGACAGATTAATTTTTTTAAATCTTCATATACCTTATTGGATGTCATTCAAAAAGAAGAGTAATAAACATGTGTGGTAAGAAATATTTTATTAGCTACTTGGATTTTCCCAGCCAAGGATAAGAACTTGTTACCCCATTAAATAGTTTATTTTTTTAATTTTTGAGATACCAATTCCACATCTCTAAAAGTGAAAATCCCAAACCAAATGGAATACCAATGTATCAAGTTATGTCACCATGTTTTATTTGTTTCCACTCACTTGGGAGCCATTAAGGAGGAGGACCGACTTGTGACATCAAAAATTTAGTTTTGTGTTGGGCTAATTGACAACTCGACATGAAACAATATAAATTTAAAATATCAAGTGTGTTTTTTTAAATTCTTCATAATTTTGGAGAAATAGCATATTGTCATCAACAAAATGAGAGTTTATAACAAAAGTGTTATGAGGGATAGAAATACCCAATATGAAATTTAACTAATTGTCTCTTTGCAATAGATAAATCAATGCATCAGTTGTTAGCACATACATAAATGAAACTAAAGGGAAACCTAATCTTATAGAGCATTATAAAAGGAAAGATTCAGACACTTAATTATTAATCACAATATGGACATTGACATCTTTGAACAACATTTGCACATGTGCATGAATTTGGGTCCCAAATGCTAACCATTGCATCATTTTAATGATGAAGCTCCAAATTATTTTGTCATAATCCTTATCAAAGTCTATTTTAACCAGCAATGCATTTTTCTCTGATTTTTTAGCCCATTCCATAGTTTCCAGGGCCAAGATCAGGTTGTTAAGAATATATATTCCTCCAAGAAACCTTGGTAGCTCAACTCTTACAATCTCCTACACAAATGGTTTTGATTATTATAGCCAACACCTCCGCAATAATTTTGTACTAAATATTTAATAGGGTTATAGGGCACCTGTTGGGGTTGATAATGTTAAGCGGTATATCATTTGATGTTATGTACCTTGGGATATGATAATATAATATATATGGGTTGATGTGTGCCACATGTCGGCATCTCCATCAACCCATATATATTATATTATCATATCCCAAGGTACATAACATTTGATAAACCACTACTTATGACCCATTATTAAAATTTATTTAATTAAACTTAGTTAGTCTTCACATCTTAAAGAGAGGAAGGGTATGATTGACCACCCATTCTATATATATAGGATGATCCCTCATGGGATTGACATCTAAGAGACTAATATGCATATGCGAGCTGTTATACTGCAAGGCATTGGTTTGCCTATTATCTCTATGAGAATGAGGAGTGAAGTGGAAGTGCTAGTTAAAGACTTATAAACTCTTAATAAAGATAGTGCTTTATCATTGGGGTTTTTCTCCTTCGGGTTTCCCCACTTAAATATGGTGTTATTTATCTCTTTTAATTTATTGTCATTTTATTTAAGTTATGATTAATAAACTATGTAATTTGTGATCTATATTAAGCTAAATCAATGTACAATTAACTACACATCATAATTTATAACGTTCAGGATTTTATTGTGTGGATCTATAAATTGTTAATTATATTCCCTTATAAATCCTAACATGGTATCAAAGCTGGTGGTTATGAGTGTCCAGGATCAATCTAGAAACTTTTAATTTGCTAGAGTGAAGAAACATGAAGTTTATTTATGGATCTGCAAACCCTAAAAGTTCCACAATCATCTTCAAGCTAACAAGGTTTAATTTTCCAATTCCCACCTAAATATATTTGAAATATTGGTTAATTTATTGATTAGATCTTAGTTATACCTTTTATGTGCATAGATCTATGTTTTTGCAACCTTGGTTCCTTGTTCTTGGTTCTTCGTAATCGTCTATAGGTTTTTTAAATATTTTACACCTTTTTATATATGTTAGGTTGTGGAGTTGAATTGCTTCACAAAGGCATGCATTTGAGGTTTACAAGTTTACACAGTAACCGGCACCATCTGGGTAACCGACATTGATCACCTGGGAGCAACCAACACCGGTTACTTGTGTGTTTATGTTTTTAGTTTAGAAACGGGATTTGATCTGATGGTTGATTTTAAAAGTGATCAGATACTTGTAAATGCATAGCTAAGGTGCCCTAATTTTGTATAAGCTTATATAAGCTAGAAAAATAGGGTTAGAACATAAGGATTGAGGAAGAATGTTAATTCTCCTTGGTTAAAGATGAAGAAGAAGGAAAAGAAGAAAAGGTTTTATGAAGACAGAGCTTCAATGGAGAGAATTTGGATAGAAGGAAATAACAGGTACATTTGAAAGGTGAGAAGAGTGTTATGTCTTCTACTATATTTCATGTGTATTGTCTTAGTCTTAATGTAATGTAATGGTTTTTGTAGTATGAAAAGCACGTAGTGTTTCTTCTTGTAGATCCACAGGTTGTTGTGAGATCTTGTATTGTAGATCCATGAGATCATGTTGTATTGTTGGTCCATAGGAATATTTTATTGTGGTTAGTAGGATAGTTTGTGGGTATGGGATAGTATCTAGATATTGTAAAGGAGGTTGTCTTCTTGTTTGTACAATGGCAGATGCAGAGATGGAGGAGAGAATTACTTGGTGAAAAGTTATGGTTGCACATTGGTAGACCCTTGTGAGAGGTATTGTTTGCAAATTCATAGAGAGCTTGGTTGTACATTGGGAGATGCAGTAGTTCCTGGTATGTGAGATCTAGTAGTGTCTGGAGGCACGGTTGTAGTGCACTCATGTAGATCCATTTAGAGATTTGGAGGAGGAGATACTCTTAGAGAGATACATTATACTCTTGTACGAAGAGTTGGTTTGTACTCTTGTTTATTATATATATTGAGATATCTATCTTTGGTGGACGTAGCCCACATTGGGTGAACCACGGTACATGTTGTGTTATGTGTGTGTACTTTGTTTTGATTTTGATTATTCTAGTTTATAATTCCATTGCTGTAGATTTTGGGGAATTGTCTAGTTCTGTATTTGCATGATTTAGTTAGTTATTAAATCATAGCACTATTCTATAGTCTGGATTCCCAAAAATATAGCCGTTATAGATGTGCGCATTTTTTAGATAAGTTCTTTTATTTTTCAAGCTTTTTTCTTAGGGTGGACTTCAAATTTCATTTTTTTGGCTTATTCCATGGGTTTGGCATCTGTTGTTTGCTTTTCCTTAGAAGAGTGATGGAATTGTGAAACCTTTCCTCATTGAATTGTGGACTCTGTGCCATATGCTTTTATTTGATTTGATTGTAAACGGAGGTTCAAACCAAAAAATCATTTTATTTTGGCACATTTTGTGGACTTCACGTCTTCATGGAGCCATCTCTCAGAAGTTTGGTGGAAAAATACCAAGTTTCCTCTTTTGTCAATAGATTTTTGCCAACTGGCATCTTTTGAGTAGTCCTTCTTTCTCTATCTTCTTTTTTTCGTGTCCTTTATATTCTTTCTTGCTCAGACCGGATAAACTATTTATCTTAGTTTATTTCAGGGACCTCACATCTGTCAGGCTCATCAACTTATAAAGTTACCGAAAGTTCGACACGTGCCCTTTTGTGTTTGTCAATTTGCGACGTGTGTCACATTTTTTTTATTTCACATTTTATCTCTTTGTCTTAATCTTTGTGCCATGTGTCTTCATTTTATTTATTTGTGAGGGGGTCCCTCTTGTTGTCTTGTTTCCATCGTAAACCTGAAAATGTTATTCGCATTTATTAATCCCATGAGCCTAGGTTCCGTAGAGTGTATATATGTTTTTCATGGAATACCTCCACGTTTCCTTCTCTATTTTCTAGATCTATGATAAGTGTCAGGTTGTTAGATCGACATCTTTTTCTCTAACTTTTCAAACTCTGCCGCGGACCTTAAAGTATTTTATTTTTTGGTTAATTCCACAGACTTCATGTCTGATGGACTCATCTATGTGGAAAATTATTGGAAAGATGACACGTTCCCATATGAATATAGTTGATCCATGCCACATGTCACATCATTGCATTGGTGGTTATTTAATTTTTTTAATCGGTCAAGTAGCTCGAGTCTAGCTCGCTTATGAGCTTGCCTCTACTAAGTTGCAAAATAGCTCGCCAAGCTAATTTTTTACCTAACCCCCACTCCATATCCAAAAGATTATTAACTTTGGCTTATTTTGGTTGTTTCAAGGCCTTCACGTAAATCAAGTTGGGAGAACGCTGGAATTGTGATGCATGCCTCTTTTAAGCCGTTGGATTTATGCCAAGTGGATGATGCTTATTTCTTTCATCGTTTTAGTTAATTAATATGGATATTAATTAATTGATTAGTTAATTAATCTGATAAACATTCTTTAGCTCCACCCTGACTAAGCTTCGTTAAAATGATTTTAATATCAATCAAAGTGAGTCATTTTTGCTTAATTTCAAGTTTTTTGCATTCGTATAATTAATAAGAAGATTTGTAGCTAGTATTTTGCTTGTTGTTGGCCTCCTTGATTCATTTTTAGTTGTATTTGTCTCCATTTCCATCTGAGCATTAAAAATGGCTAGATCTTCTAGTTTTTCACTTGATAAGTCTCAATTAGTGTGTGTGCAGAGTGAGAGGGGAATGTTATTATTCAGAATGGCATGAGGCACAAGTTGTTTTGGAGGAAAGTCATCGTTTTATAGGTATTTTGTGTTCACTGCATGGTGACATCACTTCTAGTTTTGTTTTTTAGTGCCTGGATATCCTTATGGATGGTAGTTGATGGTTGTTCAGATGGGTTAAGAAGAGAGAGAAATGTTTTAGAGTTTGAAGGGTGAAAGAAAGAAAATTTGTTTGTTACAGTCACCGTTGTTGGTAGGCATGACCGACGTCGGTAGGCAATTGACCAGTGTCGGTAGGATATGTCGTGGTCGGTCAGGTTACATGTGTGACAAAAATGTGGATTTATAGTTTATTTATGTTTCCCTTGTTTGCTTTCATCTTGGATGGTTGTGCAATATGTTGATGACATTTTTTCTTGTATTTACACTAGTTATTAGTAACATGGTTAGCATGGTTGTTGTTGTTGACATTGATTAGCACATGATTCATGTGTGTCCTTGAAGTTAATCGTTGAAAGACTTGGAGCTTCTAGAGAGCCTAGTGATATGGATGGATGTACATGGTGAGTTTATACATGTAGATAGATTATGGTTTATGATTCTATGATGATACAGATATTTGTTTCGCACATGGATGCCTATGAGCATGGTTTAAATGCCCTTGAGCATGAGTAGGGGATGTTTGTATTTCCTCTTATTACTATGTTACTCTATGATAGATATGTTTTCTACATATGGTTTTCTTGGACATACATGTTGTTTATGTAGGGTTGGATTTGTAGAATGCAGTGTTTGGATTCTTTAAGTTATGCAGGTGTTGTGGATTGATCAACCACTAGTTGCATGTAGAACTCATTTGGGTTGTCTTTACCCAGGATCTTGTTTTGCTTATGCATATTCTAGTTTGACTTGTCTTTGG
The DNA here is from genome assembly GCA_019776745.2 of Taxus chinensis. Classification (NCBI taxonomy): domain Eukaryota; kingdom Viridiplantae; phylum Streptophyta; class Pinopsida; order Cupressales; family Taxaceae; genus Taxus; species Taxus chinensis. Next base: position 43,165,290 of record CM034148.1, on the reverse strand, counting down.
TCAGTTACATTGGTGGTTACATGGAGACATGGATAGATGGTTGGAGAACATGGTTGGTTTTATAGGTATGGTTATGGTTGCGATTGAAGCTCAATATTTCAGTTTGAGTGGGAGCTCTTGCAGGTGTGTTAGTCATGGTGGCTTGGTTACATGGGAGGCTTGGTGTTACAATTCAGTGGGAGCTTGACGTATGGATAGCTTGTGTATCACGGATCAGTAGTAGCTTCTTATAGGCATATGGTAAGTCACGGTTTGTTATCTTCTTGTTTTTAGAAGATGGTTTAATCTTCTTGATTTTTTGAGAGAATTGTGAAGTAAATAATAGTTGGTCTTCACAGTATGTTGAGTTTAGTAATGTACAGGTACATGTTTAGAAATTTATCTCCAAGTGGGATATTGTTGAGTTGTGGAGCTTAATTGCTTCACAAATAGTTGATTTACAAACTTGCAGACTTACACAGTAACCAGAATTGGTTGGATGACTGACATCGGTAACCTAAGAGAAATCTGGCATTGGTTATTTTAGACGTGGGATTAGATCCAACCTTTGATTAAAATTTGATCTAAAGGTTGTAAATGCATAGCTAAGATGCCGTAAGTTTTTATATGTTTATATGAGATAGAAAACTAGGGTTAGATGTAGAATTGAGTAAGAATGCCGATTCTACTTGATTGAAAGGATGAAGAAGAAGGAAAAGAGAAAAAGAGTTGCATGAAGAAAAAGCTTCCATGGAGAGAATTTGGACAGAATGAAATGGTAGGTACATCTGAATGGTGAGAAGAGGGTAATGTCTTCTACTATATTCCCTTTTTATTTTTCTGTCTCAATGTATTGGCTTGCATAGTATGCAAATCACATAGGGTTTCTTCATGTAGATTCGCATGTTGTTGTGAGATCTTGTATTGTATATCCATGATATCATGTTGTATTGTTGGTCCATAGAGATCTAGTATTGTAGCTCATTGGATAGCTTGTGGGTACGTGATAGTATCCAAATATTGTAGAGGAGGTTTTCTTCTTGTTTACACAAGTTGATGCAGTGATGAAGGAGAGACTTACTTCTTGGTGCACAATTATAGTTGCACATTGGTAGACCCATTTGAGAGTTCTTGTTTGCAGATTCACAGGAGAGCTTGGTTGCACAATTTGGAGATGGAGTAGTTCTTGGTTATGTGAGATCTGGTGGTGGTTTAGAGGCATGGTTTAGTGCACTCATGTAGATCCGTTCAGAGATTTGGAGGAGGATATACTCAAGGAGAGATGCATTGTACTCTTGTGTGGAAGAGTTGGTTTTTAATCTGGTTAATTATAGTATATTGAGATCTCTATCTTTGGTGGACATATCCCACATTGGGTGAACCATGGTACATGATGTGTTATATGTGTACTTTTTTTAATTTAGATTTTCTAGTAAATGCTTCCATTGCTGTATATTTTAGGGAACTGTCTATTACTACATTTACATGATTTGGTTTGTTATTAAATCATATCACTATTCCACAATTCAGTTCCCAATAGCTAGATCGTGGCTTCACTCAGAAACACGGTCTTGACTATGTTGATACTTTTTCTCCTGTAGCCAAAATGAGCACTGTTAGAATTCTCATTGCATTGGCTGCCCAATATGGTTGGGAGATTCACCAAATGGATGTTAAAAATGATTTTTTAAATGGTAACTAAAAAGAAGAAATCTATATGACTCAACCTAAAGGTTTTGAATAACCTATTAAGGAAATTTATATTTTAAAGCTCAAAAAATCTTTGTATGGTCTTAAGAAAGATCTTAGAGCTTGGTAAGCTAAAATTAATAGTTTCTTTCAAGATCTTGGTTTTTATAACTTTTGTTTTGATAACGATTTATTCGTTAAGTTTGAAAAGAATCATATTATCATTATTATTCTTTATGTGGATGATCTTTGGTTTACTAGCAGTGGTATAAATTTAATCGTTAGAATCAAAGAAAGGTCAAAACAACATTTTGAAATGACTGATTTAGGTTTATCAAATCATTTTCTTGGCATGGTTACCTTTTAAGATCATAAGTCTATTGTTTCATCTCAATCTCAGTATGTTGTGAATTTTCTTAAAAGATTTAACATGATTAAATGTAATCATGTTTCCATTCCTATTGAATTTGGTGTTAACTTAGATCCTAAACCAACTTTTGTTCAATTTCATCCTACTTTGTATAAACAACTAGTTGGTAGTCTAATTTATTTGTCTATTACTAGACTTAATATTTCTTATGTAGTAGGAGGAGTTTAAATATTTATGTAAGAACTTTATAAGGATCATTGTAAAATGGTGAAAATAATTTTGAAATATATTAAAGGAACGATTAATATTGGTATGTTTTATTCTTCTTCTAATGATGCACAATTATTTAGCTATTGTGATTCTGATCATGTTGGTGATGCTGCAGATAGAAAATTTACTTCAGGATATGTTTTCAAATTAGGTGTAGGTGTCATCACTTGGAGCAGTAAGAAGCAACCAACAATGTTTATCTCTTCTACTGAAGCAATGTATAGAAGTGTTATAGAAGCTATTAAGGAAGCTATGTGGCTAAATTTTTTGTTGGATGAATTGCTAATGGGAATCAAAGGGAGCACTACTCTTCTATGTGACAACCAGAGTTACATTTCTCTTACAAACAATCTAGTTCAACTTAAAAGGATGAAGCATATTGAAGTTCATATGCACTTTATTTGAGAGAAAGTCTTGAATGGTGATATTGATTTCAAGTTCTATTCTACTGAAGATCAAGTTGCAGATATCTTCACGAAGCCTTTGTATGTTGTGAATTTTTGAAAGTTTTGTTCCTTGTTGGGCCTATAAAAGTTACCATTGAGGTGGAGTGTGCATGAAAATTCTACCTCTTAACGTCAATTGTAAACTTCCAATATTTCCTCCATTTTGTAATAAGTAAATGTGTAACTCTATGTGAAGTTACTTTTAAATCCCAACAAAGTTTTAGTTATGGGTGTACCTTAGTTTATACAAGGCTCCATAATCTGATGTAAGTCTTTATATGCAAATTATTGGTCTTAAGAATGTCTGCAAGGGAAGATCTGTATGATTTCCCTTATTTGCATGCTAGCCAGAGTCATTGTTGTTAATTCTTGGATCTATAAATCCTTTTGTAGAAAAAGGTAAATTTGGCATGTCTTGTTTGTTTCTTTCCACTTAACATTAAGGGGGAGTGTTGGGGTTGATAATGTCAAGTGGGATATCATTTGATAGACCACTACTTATGACCCATTATTAAAAGGTTATTTAATTAAACTTAGTCAGTCTTCACAACTTAAAGAGTGGAATGGTATGACTGACCACCCATCATATATATAGGATGATCCCTCACGGGATTGACATCTAAGAAACTAATATGCATATGTGAGCTGTTATACTGCGAGACACTGGTCTTCTTATTATCTCTGTGAGAACGAGGATTGAAGTGGAATTGTTGGGTTAAATAATTATAAATTCTTAATAAAAACAATGCTTTATCAGTGGGGTTTTTCTTCTTCAGGTTTCCACACTTAAATATGGTGTTATATGTCTCTTTTACTTTCCTGTCATTTTCTTTTAGCTATGATTAATAAACTCTGTAATCTATGATATATATTAAGCTAAATCAATTTATAATTAATTACACATTATAATCTATAATCTTCATGCTTTTATTTTGTGGATCTATAATTTTTTAATTATATATTCCCTTATAAATCCTGACAATGCCAACCAAAAATAGTATCTTCATTTTTCCCTCTCAAAAGAAGTTTGATTAGCCATTTCTTTATGTTTGAACCTAAGGATCCTTTACCAAGAGCTTCCAAATAAAGAGATTAAAATTCATCTTGAATGTATTACCACATGGCTTAATAAAACTTAGTTGGAAGGCCATCAATACTCGAGCACTTCTTATATGTCATAGAAAAAAAGGCACATTCAATTTCTCCTAAAGTAATAGTTCAGTCTAAAAAACAACTATATCCAGGATCAATTATATTAGGGATGCAAGCTTTAACCATGTATTCAATAATTTATTGGGTTTCCTCCCAATGGCTCTCTTCTTAGAAGAATTTCCCATAAAATTTCTGAAATAGTTTTGTTAACTCGGGAAGACTTGAGTGTAAGAAACCATTCTCATCAATTATATTACAAATGTTATCTTTCTTATGTTTGTATTTCATATATTTAAGGAATAATGTTGGGTCTCTATTACCTTTATGTATCTAATGTAATCGTGCTCTTATCTTATTACCTTGTCCTTTATAGTTATCAATCTTACACAATTGTGTTTCAGTGTAAGTAATACAGGCTTAGATCCTTATGTTAGTAGGATCAACGATGGGTTGTTCACTAGAAAGTTCTACTTATCTTTGAAGAGATTTTTTTCTTTGTTAATGCTACCAAACCATTCTCCTTCCAAAGGATTGTAAGAATTTAGTGCATTGAGAAATGGTATAACACCACCACTCAATACAATATTCCCCTTCTTGTGGCTTAGGTATTGAATTCTAAATTCATATTAGTGCAACAAAATAGTGAGGGTTTTTAAGGTGTGAAATGTTACATTTAAAGGGGTGTTAGAAGCACAAGGGAATGAGAGGAAGGTGAATCATTCCTTCAATTATTTTTATTTCATTTACCAAACCATACATTCATCAATTAGATTGTTCATACAACATTCAAAACCATGTGTTCTTATTAAGATATACAACATCAACCATAAGAGAAAGAAATAAATTACTCAACAAAAGAACACCATATGTAAGTGGGAAACCATCATGGGGAAAAAAACCCACTGAAAATCTACTTATATTACACAAAGAAAATAAATTTAATGAAGCACGAACTTCACAAGGAGCACCAACCCCTATTTTAATAGAGCACAAACCCATAATTTAGTGAAGCACCAACTCAAAAATGAGGATACAACCCCCTAGGATGACCAAGCACCAACTCATCCACCTGAATATGTTTGATCTCTGATTTTTATGTTTCCAAAATTGATGGAGATCACTTATTTAGCTCACAAACCCTAGCTCATATCCTAGGTCTTCAATATTTCATAATCTTTTTCTTTCTTCACTTATCATATCTCTAAACACATGCACACATTATCTCTAACCTTCCTCAAACTTTCATGATCTTCCTCAACCTTCAAATCATGCACACATACCTGTAAATCACTCCTACATGGGTCACACTTTTCCCTCCAAGAGCACTCTCTCTCAACTAGCTCAAAAATGACCCAAAACCTTGCTTTTATAAGCTTCTCTTGATTCAAATTTTAAATAGGTATGTTTGAATCCTTTAGTTAAAACCCTTGATCATAAAAACATACCATATGAATCACCATAACACTCACATATGACCCGTATAGGTCAGCCTAGCCAAAAGCCATTTTTCTTGCACCAACAATCCTCAAAACCTTGCCATTTAAATGAGAGAATCCCCTCATTCAGAAACCATGTTTATTAAAACTCCCATACTCATCCAATATTATTAATATATCATTTAAATAATAACCACAGTTGTAATTTACATTAAACAATCAGATTATTTCATTTAATGAGCCCACTGGCAGTTTACATTTTCAAAATAGTTGTTTTCAACAACTTGATTTCACCTTTGGGCCTCAAGAACACATCAAATATGGCATGTGAAAACTATATGGAAATGGAAATATTATTATAACACTCCTAAACAAGTTATATCTCATGAAACAATTGCCTTCTTAAACCACAGTTACTTTTATCTTCACCAAATCAAGCTTCCCAAAGCCATGTTTTCTAAAACTGAGTTGGTAAACACCATTTCTATAACTTCCAAGACCTCAAAATTCATTCACTAGATGAAAAATTCATTCGTATTCACTTTCCAAGTGATATCAAGCATAAACTCAACCATTTTATAATTCAATGAACTCAATACTTCAGCAAGAACAAGACTTTCTTGAAATAACAATTATAAACTTCTTCACAAATCAACCTGAAATACTGACCAAAACATTTTATCATGAGAAAAACCATACCTTGTTTTAAATATCTTTGAATTACCTTTCCATAAAATATAATATATCCTTCCAAATATAATTGGAAGGCCTTCAAATAGGTCCATCTCTCAAAATTGTTTTTTATCTCTACTTGGACTCAATAATTGAGACTTAGCCAACTTGCTCCAACATACAAAAATTCACTTCCAAAATGAACCAAATAATATAACATACTTATACATGATTCCTAAGCCATCATTAACATTCACCAATCATTTATAAGTCATATTCATCACATTACCTCTTGTAGGCATTTGTACCCTCTTAGAATGAACATCTTCCAAACTTGAGCTTCAAAGAAAAGCTCATAACATTTTCATACCTTGTCCAATATTCAAGTTTGATATACCAATCGAAATATCTCTAAACCATTCTCCCAAAAAAACTTTAATGGAGTCCTAATTCCCCCTAAAGCTCCTGCAATATTAATTGTACTAAAAGTTACTCCAAACTGCCCCAAAAACTAGTCAACAAAGATAAGGCACACTTTACACTTTTTCACTATGAACATAACCTGATACCTTTATGAACATAAGTAAAAAATCTTGGGATTTCATAAATGTAAATTTATCTCATACCTCATTTGGCAACTTTCTCCTCAAACTACAACTCTTCATAAACAAGCAAATTTAAGTGGGGCCCACATATGACCACATGCTCTAACATACCTTTATGGAAATCTAGAAGAGTCCTCTACAACATCCAATCATCAATTTGGAAAAAAGAATCAAAACAGGCTCAATATATTCACTTCTTTGCAAGTTGCTCCTAGTTAGGGTTTAATTAAGGTTTCAAACCACTTTAACTTCTTAACAATTGTTCATAAAAAAATGTGATGATGAAACCATCACATTTTTTTAAAATCTTCATAACTGACCTAATAAGGTATGTGAAATATCTCATGTCCCCATGAAAATCATACGATTCACAACGAGTATTAGTAGGTCCAACTTGCTTCAAAAACACACTGAAACTTACCCAGTTTTACAAAAACTTGCATATATTCAAAAGTATTATTCAAAATGACCTAAAATTTGAAGTGAATCACCATGAAAACCTTCTATAACTTTCCATAATCACAATATATCCCATATATCTCTCAAAATATCCATCCATAGCGACTTACTTATGGAAACCTCGCTTCATGCTTCCCAAGGACCCTGTAAATGCATCCTACCATTGAACATTGACCTAAAACTCACCATAAACCTCAAGTACATGCCACAAAATTGTTCCCATGATTTTACATGATTTATCAGCTCCATTTATCTCTTCTCTACCTCATTCCGCATGCTCCAGGGCTAGAAACAAGCCTAGAATGACTTGACTTAACCATGAAACTGCATGACTTAACCATGTTGACCTCATGCTGACTGATAGAAACTCATGACACACCATACCTGATATTTTCAACCTTATGAAAACAACTAATCACCTCAATAAAGCTCATACAGTGATTCAACTCACTAGACCATGTACCAGGACATCATGACAACTCACCAAACCACTCAACCAACATGTTTGACACCTGAATAACACATGATGGTGACTCAGATGACCACATGACACTCTTTTCAATTAATGGGGTTGACAACAATGATAAAACAACAACACAATGGCCAAAAATCTCCCCCTTTGTCATTGATAGCAACCATCTTCAGAAACATTAATGGCAACCACATGGCAAAAACACCTACATGACCTCAAATCCATGTTTCTGATGCTTCTCTCCTCCTTTTTATCTATGAAAATTCTATAATGAACCAACTACATGGAAAATGACAACACACAACTAGAAACAATGACAAAAATGCTCAAAATTGACTTACTTGACCAACAAGCTCCACACGGGACTAAATTATCTCCTTCTTTGTCTTCTACAACAACAAAAATGATCAGTTGGACCTAATAAGAGCCAAAACATAGCTCCCCATGAATATGCAATCTTCCATTTTGCCTTTATTTTCCCATTTCATCTCTCACTAGGTCTATTCAATGCTCAAGATCACAAAATCTTCCTTCAAGGTTGTCATATCACACTCTAGGACCATTATCCCTAAGCAATATCTTCAATGCATTTTTGACAAACTTCACCAAGTTGTTAAAGCTAAATTTCAATATATCAAGAAATTTCAAAGCTCATCCTAGGTTCATACTATCAATTTCAAATGAAAAGCACAAAATTTGAGCCTCTTACCATGTTTACATTGCCTTCTTGATGAATCAAGTACTTCATCATGGTCCTGAAACACTCCTTCAGTAAATACAACCTTCTTTACCTATAATTATACTTTCTTTGAGTCATGGAGCTATCAATATCAACTGGGAATCCTTCTTCCTCACCTTGTTAGGCCTTTTGAGTGCCTAATGGAGAGATAAATCAAGCCGCCCTTGATTTAATGATAAATCTTAGACCTTTATCACATGGTTTTCTTGCTCTCGTAGTCATGATACACTGTAACTTTTGGTTTCATATCATGGCTTAGCAGCTCTGCCATTATTTTGAAAATCAACTACTTCTAAGAAAAGTCACACCTTCTTGAATGAATTTACATCTACTAAGGACTGAAGGTCTTCATACCACCAAGGGACTCATACAAGCCTTCTTTTCTATAGCTACCTTTACATCTCTCTAAGCCACTTTAACAAATTACTTACCTCAAACATGGATCAGTTTAATCTAGCAATGTACTAAGCACCATCATCAAACTCCCATCTATATCTTTAACCTTTAATTCATGAATGAAAACAATTTTTTAGTGAGCTTTACCTATTTGAGTCAGAAACAACATCATCTAAGAACAAACATCCTTATTGACATACCATTTAGACTCATCTTCAGAGATTTCACTTTTCTTCTTTAACATTTTCCACCTATTTATATGACTTTCACCTCCTTTTGTTTTAAGATGACTGACACAGACTTGAAACACAATAGATAAACCTACTTACCCTACATTTTTTATTTAGGGACACAACAACCTTTACAAGATAATCTTACCTATAGCTTCTCTTTGCTCTTACATTTCATGAGTTTGAATTTCATGTTTACTGAGCACTTGATCCATTCTCAAAGATCATGAATATCCTTCTTTGAAACAAGTCATTGTTCATTGTGGTACACTACTGAATATACAAAGATCTTCCACACATATTTTTCACTTTATAGAACTTTTATATTGTTCATGCTTTCTTATGATTCCTCATAACAACTAAGACTCCTAAAATAAGACATTATGTGCATAAATGAAAATAAATAATGACTTTGACCTCTTATGACTCCGACTCATACCCTTTTAGCACAAACAACCCATGACATACCACTAGGGTGCAATACAGACCTCTCATGCCTCTGAAAATCATTTTATCTCTTTTCATGGGATTCATGCTAAAATTTTCACACTACACACTCTTGAACCATCTTCAAACTCTTGAAGATCAACAAGTACAGTGGAAAATATTGATTGAAACCATAGGACTTATGGACCTGGTACCCTCCATTTCACATACTAGAGATACTCTATGATCATGTTTAGATTCTTAAAAATTATTCTTCGAGCCTTAAAGGATATAATACATACCTTCAATCAGGAGTTACACTTTGAGTCACAATACCTTAACATTGAAATAGAAGCATATACACAGGCTTTTCTTTCATTGCCACAGTAAACACCTCTTGATAGAATTGTACCTTCTCTTTAGGAATAACCTCCATATAATCTTCTCCTGCAACACATATTCCACCTAATTCATGGAATAAGAGCACAACCTTACATTCTACCTGGTTCTTTTAAGAACCTTACACACCTGTTACAACGTCAAAGATGCCTCATTTAGTCTCAAAAAGGTCTTTTAAACCTATAGGTTGCCTTCAAAGTTCACTTATAATTAGTCACAAACCTTTATTGGTCCTCAAATCATCATTAGAATACATGACCATTCAAAGAACTCCTTGAGCATTGTTTCAGTAGAGATTTGTGGTCCTCAAACCTCTCTTTCTTATTCTACACTTAGCAAGATCTAATATCTTGACCTCAAGAAGAGATTTGACCGATGAATAGCATTTTAAATCTTTTAAGAACCTTATTTTTGAGGTAGTACAACCTTTTACCAGTTTTGACATACCTTTTTCTTTCATAAAACATTCCCACATTGATTTAGAGAAATCAACTTCAAATACCTCTGACCTTAGAGAAAAGGACTTCATGATCTACACCAATATGCATGACTTCTTGGCTTAACTGAATTAGAAATGAAGATAATTTTCACAATGACACAAACCTCTGAGACTAGAAACAACACACATATTTAATACTTGGACAACCCTTTACCTTTGTTATACATCCCTGTGGATAATCACAAACCTCTATTGCACCTTTTTTTTAGATTGTAATTCTGTAACTTCATGTCATGTTCCATCGTCAACTTGTCAGATGTCATTCAAACACAAATCAACAGTAATATGCCATTATTAGGACCAAGACCGTTATTGTGACATAAACCACCTTGAATCTTTAATAATAAATTTTTTTAACAAAGGATACATAGATAATAGGACTTCAAGATACTTCTTCTGCACTAATACAATGTTCAACTTGAAGATTCACAACCTCTCTTGCTACTTGTAGGCCAAAGTAACCTTCACTCAAACTTCCAAATACCTTGAAGATTGATGATTCACATAAGAAAACAAGACCAAAAATTTGACTTAATAGGTCATGATATGTCATACTGGCTTTAGGACACCTGAAACTCAATTCTAGACAACAAGCATTATTGCCACCATACATACTTTGGAACATATACTAAACCCTTACTTGATGACACAATTTTACAAGATCTCAATATGACTAATTAGATGCATAAAATTGACCAAGAGATGAAAAACTTGATTTATGAGATATGTTAGGATTTTATTGATATCTTGAGATACAACATAACCTATAACTTTGATAATTACAACACCAAATCTGACATTTTGCTTGAGTGACAAGCTAGACACATACCCATCAACTGACATACTCAATATGCTCTTGATAGAGCTTACAATCTTGATAACATGAGTGAAGAAATAACCTTTAACATAGACCTTAGCAGATTCATATACTAATGATCTTGACCGTAACACTATTAAGCACCATAGACACATATACATACACCCATTTTGCATGATTTTGACACTTTGAAACTTACTACACTTTATTACACACTTCAAAACAAAACTTACTCAAGATAACTTGACTGAAACAATATTGAACCACTTGATAGAGATTTGACAAGCTTATGTTTGATCTAATTCATAAGCACTTCTTGAAATGTAGACTAAAACACTCTTAGACTGACACACTTTCCATTTTCAAGGAAACCTTCTTCTCATTTGACTTGAAAATACCTAATACAAACTCACAGTATTTCATTAAATATTTGATGCAATATGCCCTAATCACACATTTCCTCCAATTAGGTGATTAACTAAAATTAACTAAATAGATGTAGTAAAGGATAGTTAATCTAATCTAGGAGGACATATAAAAGCAGTAAATAAATTCACTAAGAAAATATGTAAATGTGATAAGTAATAAAACTAATGCAAATAGAAACCCTAATGTGCAAGGAGAAAGAGGAAAGAACTCAGCTGATTTGATGAAGTGGTGAGACTTTGTCATAGAGGAGACTAGAAAAATCATAAATAGGAATGACTATGCAGGAGTGCAAAAAATGATGTAGTTGGAGGATCTCGTTGGACTGGAGCGATTGGAGGAGGATTGGGGCACCTGTGGGCACTATTGTCAACGAATTGGGCACCCTAGTTTGCATAAAATATCTAGATCTGATCTTCACAAGACCGAAAGGTGATCTGAAATATTTTTTGCATGTTGTATCAATTTTGATGTATTGTGCCCAATGTCGCTAATAACTCAAGATGGAAGAAAGCCCTGTAAGACCGCAAAACAAGCATCAAACCCTAAAAAATAAAAATGCATATGAAGGGGTCAGGTTGGCCTCAGTTGCCACAATGGTGGACTTACTAACTAAGTGTATCCCTACATCTCATGCCCAATGTAGTTCTATGTGCAAGTGTTTGTGAACATGCCCTAGGATTTCTCTTGTGCCAGTCGCACTTTGTGAAGTAGCAAGTAATAAATATGTGTAGAAAATGTAATAGAATGTGTGTATGGAATAGAATAGAATCCCTCCCCCTATATAGTGTGATTAAGATGTCTTAGCCTTGTGCCTTGATGATGGAGCTATGTGGCTGCAAGTGATCTCCAATGCAATAGAGGGATGCAACTCTAGATGGAGTGTTTGTAGTAAGTGATGTTAGGTCCCTCATTATGGTCTCATAACTTTATATTTATAGGGTTTTCTTCATCTAATTTCATAATTAACCCTGAAAAGGATGACCACAAGAAAGATAAAGATGTCAAATGGCTAGAAAGAGCCCAAAAAGTGGCAGGAAATCTCTAGAAGGATCAGGGCTCCCATGGTGGGATCAGGGTGCCCACAAGTGCCCTAGTACTAATCTGGGTGCCCCAATTGAGGCTAAAATAATGCAGGATGGTAGAATCTGATTGGGCATAGGGTGCAAGAGGTTTGTAATGATGAAATAAAATAAAATAAAGTGGACAAAAGAGGGGGGTTAATTAGTACTTTCTTCCCTCAAGAACCTTCTAAATAGTAGTATGAGACTGGGATAAATAAATGTCTAAAGTGCATGATTTTGTGACTACATTTTTTCCCCAATTTATGTTGGTGAGCGGAATGCTCAGTAACATAAAGTAGATAGAGATGTGTACCTGATGCTGATGTATAATGATGAAGAAGGCGTGTCGAAGGACTAGACAAAGCATGGAATGATAAAAATATGGAGTGTGGGAACTAAAGATGAAAAATGTGCAAATAAAAAGTGATGAGAGTGAACCTAGGGTGGAACGCATGTGTAGGTGTTGTGGTGTGTAGTGTACCTACATGGGTAGTAAAGCATATGTGTTGTCATGGAGTGTTCTTATTGTTGTTTTTGTTGTTGCCCCCATTTGAATGCTTGTTTCTCATATGGCCAGACCTACAAGGAGAAAGCAATCAAGTAATCAAAAATATATGTATATAAGTGTAAAAACACTATGTAAAAGATGCAAATGTAAATATAAGTGGAAATGCAAATGGAAATTTAAATGGAACATGTGCACTTGATCCATGTCGAGAGAGAGAGTGTAAAAGGATATCGTTTACTACGAGTTTTTAGGGTGATCTCATGCCATAGGATGAAGAAGTGTAGGGAGGAAATGCTCTATGTCCTCCAAGCTCTAACTACTTCTTTGAACTATGTGTGAAGATATCTCTGCATGTCCTAGTTTTTTGGGCTATCTGACGCCACTGGCCAAAGTAGTGTAGAGAGACACACCAACTATTACCTCCAAGCCTGTAACTACTTCCCAGAATGCTAAGGACACCATGTCCTATAAAAGCCACTGTGTATGGGGTTCGTAGATTGGTTTGAACCCACTTGCTGAATATAACTGAACCAAACCAGTGTAGAATCTATATGTGTTAGTATGTAAACCCCTAAATGATGCCCCCCTCTTTGGGGGAGCATGTGATGTCGTTGAAAGGAGAAATATGGCCCCAAAAGAGGACCAATTACATGTACGTTGCAACCCTAGAAATTTCTTGGTAAAAGCCAAGGAACGCACATACAAAAAGGCTAGCCAAAGACAAGTGTGAACAAACGTGCATACATATGGAAAACATGTGTAATCTACACAAACAATGTGTAAGATACCAAGAAAGGTAATGTAAACACGTAAGAGGACAAGTAAGTCACACAAATCGAGTTGCAAACATGGGACATCACTCACAATGCTGTAAGACACACAAGACCATCATGACCGCAAACAACAAACAAGCGTGCACACCAAACATAGGGCAAGGCCCAATCAAACAATAGCAAACAATGTAAACAAACAAGTATGGAAAAAAATATCCCTGCATAAAAAATGTTGCACATGAAGCACCCATTAGCATGTTTGAAAGATAAATAGTATCTCAAAATCGTGTATAACCAAGTAATGTAAAGTGTTAAGTACAAAATGAAACAATAACACCTAGAAGAGACGAATGTGTGGATGCCCCCAGTGACCAGTGTAGGAAGGGTATAAGGAAAACATCCATGTTGCATGTAAGAGACTTATATATGCGATCACAACTAGAAGAAGGCGTGAAGGTGCATGTGTGGATGATATAGATAAATGACATACAAGTAACCAAACTAGCATGTGTAATAAAGCGATCATGAACTACAAACGTAAGCAAGAGTATAAGCAACCATAATATGCAGCATGCTATGGATGAATGGAATGGAATGCAAAATGGAATGATAGGAACTGCGTGCCCCCTGAGTGGATGGAAGTGTATGCAATGACGTTCATTTTTTTCCCTCAGTAGTCAAGAATTAACCGTAAATGAGAGTGCATCATCGAGAAATGATCGAAAAGTGTGTGTTTTTTCTAACGTGTTGTGATGAATGTGTATGTGTAGTGATGAGATGTGACTTAGTGATTATGTGCGCATGAACCCTATAGCCGAAGCATATATCATGACTAGATGAATGTATAAGTGATGATTTATTCTAAGCATATATCACTATAATATAAACAAATGAATGATGATTTAGCACTAAGCGTATATCACTAGGAGGGAGTGGTGATGTAAGCTAAGGTGTAGACCACTAGAAAATGATAGAATAGGTGACAATTTAGCCTAAAGCATATGTCACTAGCCTAGGAATGTCGCATAGTGAAAATTTGAATAAAAAATGTGTAAATTACATTTGATTTGTAAACCCTCAGTAGTCTAGTATGGATCGAGGAACTAAAGTGCGTCATTGGGTAGTGAGTGTAGCACGTAAAAGAAAATATTGTGTATGTAACGATAAAAATCAACCATGTGATGAATGACATGTGTAAAGAGATAATGTGTAGAATATAATGCAATATGTGTAGAATGTGTGAAGTGTAATGCGTAGGGTGGAATGTAATGTATGTAAATAGACTATTAATGTAGTACATCAAATGATGTAATGCTAGACTCATATGTGATGAAGACTAGAATGAGATATGTAAATGCGTGAATGTAGAGAAAATATTGAATGTATGGTGTATGGCACATAATGTGTGATAAAATGCAATGTGTAATACCTATAGTGTAGCATGTGGGGTTTAGTGTAGTAATAATCCCTCAGCAGTCGAGTGTGAACCGAAGCAAAAGAGTGTGTCATTGGGTAATGATGGAATAGTGGTGATCTAAGCATAGTCTTTCTTAAGATGCATTATGTTGAGTGGGTTTTTGAGTGGTTTACCTAAAATTGTGGTGAGGTGATATACCCCACCACCAAGCTTATCATTGATAATGTATGGACCCAGCCAATTACGTTTAAATTTACTCTTTTGTGTTGCTTCAACATTTACATTCTTTTGATTTTATTTTAAAACAATGTCACCGATGTTGAATTCTCGAGAGCGAGTTTTGTGATTGTATGAATGAGCAATACAAGATTGATATGCCTGAAGGTGTTCTAATGCTTGAACACGATGTGAATATAACATTTATAGTTCGTGTAAGTGGTTCTCGCAATATTCATTGTCTTTAAGGATGTCTTTGAGAAAAATCTGCAAAGAAGGCATTTCAAGCTCAAGTGGAATAACGGCCTCAGCGTCATAAACTAATGAAAAAGGTGTAGCGTTAGTAGGTGGATGAACACTAGTACGGTAGGAACATAGAGCGTAGAATAGTTGGTTATGCCAATCGATACCACTAGAGTCAACAGTATTTCATTATATCTTTACAATTGTTTTGTTGGTGGCCTCAGCTTGACCATTTCCTTGTGGGTAATAAGGTGCAAAAAATTATTGTTTTGTTTTGAATTTAGCACAAAACATTTTTACGTCCTTATTTTTGAAGCAAGGCCCATTACCGAAAATTATAGTAGAAGGGACACCAAAATGCGTGATAATATGGGTGGTGAGAAATAAAGTTACAAACATCTATACCAGTGATTGTTCGTAGAGGGGTCACTTCAACCCACTTAGTAAAGTATTCAGTAGCGGTGATAATGAACTTATGTATGTTGACAAATTTGGGATTGATCATACCAATGAGGTCAAAACCCCAAAGAGAGAAGGCCAAGTAGGTGCAATGGCTTGAAGGTCATATGCATGGGCATGATGGAGATTTTTGTGTTTTTGACATTTGTCACAACGAGTAGCATATTCAAGGCAATCTTATTCCATGGTAGGCCAATAATACCCTTGACATAAAATTTTTTGTGACATAGCTTTACCCGAAAAAGTGACCACCACATATGATGCCATGAATTTGTGATATGGTTATGGGGATGTCTGTAAGGGAAAGGAAATGAATAATACACCTGTCAATAGCATGCTCGAACAATTTAGTCCCGATGATAACATACCGAGTAGCCTCACGAAGTAACTAGTGAGCTTCATGAGGTTGTAGGGTTTCGGAGATAGTCTGCTTACATAAGTAATTATAAATTGGTGTAAACCATTAAAATTTTTTATGATTGTGTATGATGTCACAAGCTACAAGAGGTAATATAGAGATAGAAGGGTGCCGTAAATGTGTAATTATGAATGTGGCTTGTTCATCGGTAATGTCTTGTCGAATGAGTGATGTGACACTAGCCATAACGTCTGTATGACGATTTTATTTGTGAGGTATCATAGTAATGGGGTAAGATTCAAAGGTAGCTAAGAGATCCTTTACAAGGGTGTTATAGGGAATGATATGTCCTTCCTTAGTATTGTATATATCATTGACCTAATTAATGAATAATTAGGAGTCACAGTGTATGCATATGTTACGAATGAGGAGCTTTTGAGTGGTAAGTAAGCATAAGATGAGGGCTTGATATTCATCTATTTTGTTTTTGCAAGAAAACCCTAACCGGTAAGAGAAGGGGAGAGGATCACCATGTAGGGTAATGAAAACAACCCTAGCCCCAGTGCCAGATCAATAATGAGAGCCATCAAAATATATTTTTCACATATTCCCCTCAATGGCATAAGTAGTGAAATAATCACAAAAGGAGTCAGAAATGGGTGATGAATCGGAGAGGGGTGTGATGGCTAGATGATCGGAAATAAATTTCCCTTTGATTGTTTTTTGTGGTAGGAACTTAAAATCAAATTCAGTGAGGAGCATGATCCAATATGCCAAGCATCCTGATAGATGTGTGTGGGAAAGGAGGTAACGTAATGGGTCAACTTTGGTTATAAAGTGTACCTCATTGTTAATAAGATAGTGTCACAATTTGTCTGCAACGAGGACAAGGCCAAGGCAAAAATTTTCAATGTAGCTATAATTACATTCATAAGGTAGTAAAGTAAAATTGATATAATATATGGCTTGTTCCCATTGAGAATCGTCATGCTGAGCCAATAAAGCTCCTAATGCGTGGAACATAGTGGAGATATATAGCAAGAAAGGTCGTTCGGTTAAGGGTGGAACCAGAACAGGCGTGTTTAATAAGTAAGCTTTAAGGTCATCGAAGGCTTGTTGAGGGTTTTCTTTAAGATCCTTTCATCATGCGCTTCATCGTTCATCGAGTGCACCCCAATCATTTCCCGATGACGCACTCTAGAGTTTTCACGATTCATTCTTGATTGTTGAGGGATCTTAACCAAATGAACGTAATCATCTAAACGATGTGGAGCATCGATAATGTCCCCCTCCCATTCATCACATTAACATGTTATGATTACGTTACATTATTATGACATACATTCATTACAACACGTTAGTTCAATAATCATATATCATTCTCTTTTTACATGCATTTTTTTCTATCATTATCATATTAACTACACATTATGAATTCCATTTAAAAACATTGTGTTTAACTCATCACATTATATTTTTCATCATTACACGGATGTTCCATAAATCAAAACTAACAAGATACAAAAACATCACATGCATTCCAATAATAATCACCAACTCATATAATACTGATACAACAAGAAATAAGATCATCACATATAAATCACACGTGTCCATACATAGGTAACAACTACAATCATCACTGGGGGAAACTCCCCTACATCATATACACTCATGATAATCAAACCTCATCACCACTATCGCTCTCGGGTACTATGAGAGCCTTATAACTAAATGCCTCACCACTCACTTTGTGTCATTGTTCGCGACCTCGGTATCTCTCCACTTGCCTACGTAATATGGTATTATCTATAGACTACTCTGTAAATTGATGTTGCAACTCTAGGAATCATACAAACACATCCTGCGCCAAAGTACCACCACCCAACACCTCACGGGCTCGTTAAGTCTCCTCACGTGCCTCATCCCTCTAATCTAGAAATATGGTGTATGTGGTTTTTGCTACTGTCACTGGCTCAAATAGATGGGCATGCTTGCCTGAAATCTCGTTCACTCACTCAAGTATACCTCCACCAAGCATTTCGGTTGGCACATTTTGTATCAAGGCACTGATGGATGTGTCGACTATCAAGGACCAATATGCATCACCTACAACAAAAATACCACACCACATTAGACAATCATTACTAAAACTTAAGTCAACAATAACATCCATAATATAGCTATATGTAGATACTTACGCTCCGCTCTTACAGGGTCAAGAACATGTACCTCCCCCTCTCCGCGTCCTACATGCGGTAGACCTGTTGGACCTACAAATAATGGGAACAAAAATACCCATCGATGTGTTTCTTGCTATGCGTGATAATCCTCTGTGCTACTAGCATCATTTGTGTCTATAACCTCTATCGCTAAATCTACCTCATGCAAACTTCGAGGTGCTAGTTGCTCTATTGTGGGCCATGGTCTAGCCCCAACCCTGCTAGGTGCTTTGATAGCTCTCAGCCATATATATGGTTCTAAGGGCACATCTTCAGCCATACCAAATTGATGTGATACCCTCTCCACCTAAAATAGCTCCACCACACCTAGAAATCTATCCTCCAACCACATTGTTGGGCCCCTCAAATATCAAGTCCAAGAAGGGTGCATAGGCGCGCAAGGTTGAAAGAAGTGCACAAGATAAGGCGCGTAGGGAAGTATTCAAGTAGGGTTTTGGTAGAACCTAGAAGGCACGCCCATGGAGTAGAATCTAGGACTTAGCCATTTTTGACCTATCAGGTAGGACGCGAGAAAAATGTGACCCAAGTGGATAAGGTGCTAGCCTGGCGACAAGGTGGCCTGGAAGGAATATGCCCTATGATAGAAGCTTCTCAAAGGACATCATGGCAAGGAGTGGTGAGCTCAGTCCTGGAGGAGCATGCACCCATAGAGGACCACATTCAGACACTTGGCGACATATATGAGGCCACATAAGAATGAGTTGGTAGTTCAGAAAGGCTATATATACAAGCACCTACAGAAGTAAATAGAAGGGGCAGAGCTCTGCATAAATACTACAAGGACTCTGTTAGCTTGGGAAAATAAGCGTAGGAAAGGATGTATCAAGGGTTTGGGGGTTATAAATTTTCTTTTGAGAGCCTAGCTATATGAATCCAATTATAATGCATGACTATAGTTTTCCCTTCTGTGACATTCTGTAATGGCTCCATTGAATGTAATGAGGTTACCGGTTTATGTGAATATGAACATTAATGGTTCTGATGCATACATCCTTCCTCATAGATATTTTTAATTTATGTTTATGAACTAAATATGAATGCTTGTAAAAATTCCTTTCTGTTGGTGTAAGTTCTATAATATGTTAAGCACTCTTCTGTTTGGAATGACTACAAGGATCTAGAAGACGTTCTGAGCTCTATGGTGCTTGTATGTCTTATTTCCTCTCACATCTCTTAAACTCAGATCATAGATGATGTTTCCCACTAAACTCACATAAAAGAGAGACTTGGTGCCTACGCGTGCCTTAGGTGAGTGTCCAGCACCCGCTGGGTGATAGGCCTGCGCGCATGGGATTTATTTCCTTCGTGATGGGTGTAAAAATGACTACATCTTGGTTCCGTTTTCGGGACCTATTTTCGAAGTTGTAGTGGGAAATGACATACATCACGATCTTTGTAATGAGTAATGACAGAGCGTTTAACTTTGGAAAGTGTTGATGGTTCAAGAGCACGGAGGATGAATTTCTCAGAGATTTAACACTGGACCTGAGTTTGATGCACGTAGGTGGGTAGAAGAGAACCACTACCATGATTTGTATGGAACTTTTTTCTGCTGCTTCCCAGTAGAACTGCATGAATGGCTCTCGGTATATGCATCTAGATCAAGCTGGTATTATAGATCATGCACATGGACCCAAGAAGAATACTAGAGGCTGTAAGATGCAGATCTGACGTGGACTTGTGCTGTGGATCATTGGTGGAAATGAGTACTAACTAGCTACACTCTGGAGTACACCATTTCTATATATTATTGTCTGGAGGTTGCTGAGTTTGAATTTCTGCAGGAGCCCAGAGGATCATTTCTACGTGCTATTCCTTTGGAAATGAAGATCTTTATTGTTACCTTGAGTTTACAGGAATTTTCGATGGCCGGCTAAACCGTTCTTAGCACTGGGAGAGGAAGCTAGGGTGGAGGAAGATGGTAGATATTATGATGGAGAAGGAAAAGGAGGGGATGACTCAAGTATTGTGAAGCACGTCAAAGGGAGATTTCTAGACAACACAAGGTTACATGTGTGATGGATATATGGAGGTAAACATTGTGGGAAGGATTTGAGGTTCACGTAGAGGATGTGGAACATGAGCAGTCTGTGCTACCCCATCTTGGAAAGTGCGTAAGAGAGACCCCTTCTGCCTCTAATGAGATTTCGTCGCGAGGAGAGATAAGAGCCATTGGCGCGCATCTGAGCCCACCTAGTGACCAAACCCTAGCTCTTGTCTTTCCAGATCAAGGGGAGAATATTATTAGTCCAGTTGGTATCGGTGGAAGTGATCGATCTACATCTAGGAGATATAATTTCTTGTTTGGGACTTCTATGGATGCACATACCATTCTAGTGTTAGGAGGAATTTTCAGGCAAGGTATAGATACACAAGCTTTTGGTCTCGCATATGGGAGTGGTGCAGGGTACACTATTGGTAGTGGGGCATTATCACAGACCATCAGCACGCAGTTCAGTGGATCTATGGGGACCCTTGGCATGACCACTACATGACCTAGTGGATCTGGTGGATCTGGGGTTTAGGAGGAATAAGACCTGGTGGATCTGGTGGGTTAGGAGGATTAGGACTTGGTGGATATGGTGGGTCAGGAGGCATAGGACTTGGTGGATCTGGTGGATCTGGTAGCAGAGGAAACATCAGAGGAAACCAAGGCTCTGGCTTAGGAGGATAAGGGCCCCAGCCCACCCCTCAAGTCTTCTTTGAGATGTCTTTACATTTTCCAGATTACAGAGGTATTGAAGATGCTGCAGAACATTTTCACAAGTGTGAACTGCTATGGCATGTGAAGGGGATCACAACCTCGGAGCGGAAGGCTAGTTAGTTTACAACAATGATGTAAGGACACGTGCATAGCTAGTATAGGAAATATGACCCTCATCAACCAGTGGTGGATTATACTGCTTTAAAGAACGCCCTCTTGGCAGAATTCCACATTCCTGAGTTTGAATAGAAGAGCATCAGTGCCTTGAAGGAGATTCAACTGGGAATGGTAGAGAGTGTGTGGGAGTATGATGCACACTTTAAAAATCTCTTGTCTAATTTATCATTTGATATTCACCCTTCACAGCATGCTCAGTGGTTTGTTGGAGGGTTGATCACACCTTTTAGAAGAGCCTTATCTCATAAAAATTTCAAAGACTTGTGTAAGGTGTTAGAAGCTACTTTGCACGCCGAGGCTGTTAGAAGTGTTAATACTGGTGTTAGCCCATTCCTGGAAGCTCAAATTGCTACTATGGCTAAGTAGCTGGAGAAGTTGTCCATGAACTGAACCCATGAAACTCGTAGTGGTATATGGTGTATAGATTGTGAAGTAGAGGGGCATGTCAAGGATAGTTTCCCTCGGAAGACAGTATGCGCTGTAGCAGTAGATTGTGAGATTTTTCATGGGGACCATGATGCAAGTATATGCCCCTTGTTAGAACGTAATTTGGAAAAATGTGTCTTGATACTGTAAGATCTACACCTCTACAACCCATGATACTAAGGATTGTAGACTTATTTATTAGATCCATGAGGCCATTGATCTTGTTGTGCGCCATACTAGCCTTACAAGTAGTTATAAGGGTGATGATCACCAGTATGATGAGTGCGTAGATGGAGGTGCACATAGAAGGGGATTTTGCAGAGGATTCCATGGTCATGGTAAAAGCGAAGGAGGAAGAAGTGAGTTCCCACATGGAACATGTTTTAATTATGGGTCTACATAGCATTACAAACGAGAGTGCCCAGACCTATTACAATGCTCATGGTGCAAGAAGAAACACAAGTATGAGGAGTGCCTTGAGTTGTTTGAGCACATGAATCAACAACACTAGAAAGAAAAGGGTGCTGCAATGATAAGCATTAAGAAGGCTGACACAAAATGGATGCCATGGGTGACACGTGATGTAGGCTTAGAACCTGTTATGGTAATAATAAGAGTAGAGGCTGTGCGTGCAAAGGAAATACCAAGGAAGAAGAACCTAGTTTCAAGGGAAGAAGTGGTACATGGGAAGTACCCAGACCCTATGCATCAAAAGGAGGTATATCAAGATACCATGGACATCATTTGGAGTTTACAAGGAGAAATCTAGTCTCTAAAGGAGTAGTCCAGGAGGGAGGAGCAAGGAAGGAAGGCCAAGGCACTAAGAGATGACCTGGATGAGGTCAAGGAAGTATGTAAAATGCTAAGGCAAGATAATATTATTCCCTTGCTAGGATCATGGTTGAGAGAGAAGGTACCATGTGCCGAAGGAGAGCATGAGACACATGTCTTGCATGAAAACCTTCCCCCTCACAGCCTTGACTATGATAGGGAGATCATGTTAAATGCAGTCGTGGATGGATGGCTCCTTAGAAATATCCTCATTGACACAGGTGTGAAGGTCAATGTTCTCACATTGGATGCATGACATCAGATGGTAAGACCTGAATTACAGCCATCTTCGAATGTGTTGTATATGGAAAACAAAACGAAGGCAATGCCCATTGGTGTCTTAAAGGATGCAAATATCACCATTCAGGGAGCTAAGTTTACTGAGGACTTCGACGTCTTGGCACTCATCGAGGTAGATAATTTCCCAACACTACTTGGGCACCCATGGTGTTATAAGAACAATGCAGATCTTCAGTTTAACAAGGGGTACATAAGCTTTGAGAATGAGGAAGAACAGATCATCATACCCCTAGATAATGGAAAATCAACACCATATACCAAACCTTTGGGAGAAGAGGTCCTAGATAGAATATATGTGTGCTCAATTAGGGATCCAAAGATAATTCATCCCACAAAAGGAGTTACCAGTTTGAGGATGCTCCATCCCTAAGTGACACCACCAGTATAGTGTGCAATAATTAGATGCATGGAACTTATGAGTTGATCGAATGACAATTGAGAGGATCGGTGATAAAGGTGAAAAAGACGCATACAGTCTGATGCCTAGAAGGAAACGAGCTACCTAAGTATTAAGGAGGAGCCTTCCATGAGATCTTTTTACAGGAGATGGAATCTCAGTGGAAGGAGGAGAATGAATGAAGGGGGATGTTAAGTTATGTCCTACTCAACACAGTGGCATGGTGGTGGGATACACATTAGGAGAGCCTCTTAGAATGACGTGAGGTGAGAATTTCCCTCTTTGTTTGGTTCTCTGGAAGCAACGTGCCCATCGCCATCAAGGATTATCATGGTAAGGAACCCACCTCTTTCCATATCTAGGATTGTGAGAAAGTCTAGAGAGAAGGCACGAAGGCTTTACCACCATCCCTATGGGTACACAAACTATATTCTACACTGCAAGGTTATGCGCACGCATGGTACATCCACTCTGAGACATGCCGCCAAATAGGGAAT
This sequence comes from Taxus chinensis, assembly GCA_019776745.2. Lineage (NCBI taxonomy): Eukaryota > Viridiplantae > Streptophyta > Pinopsida > Cupressales > Taxaceae > Taxus > Taxus chinensis. The sequence goes on along the minus strand of CM034148.1, from coordinate 43,141,195 downwards.
TGGCAAGAGCTAGTAGCTAACCTCGTTCAAACATTTGAGTATCAAAGTACCAAGCCATCAGTTGATAAGGAATTGTAGGTTGTCAAGTGCCTTACCATGGCAGAAGATAGGCTACTGGAGTTACTAGGTGAACTTGGCATGGAGGCACACTTTGAGGAAGAAGAGGCAGAAGAGATACAACTTGAGTGTGCATGTTTAGAAAAGGAAAAAGGGAAGTTGGTGTATGTTATTGATGGGGAGGAAGTGGAAATCTTGGATGTTAACCATTTTGTAGGGATGCACGAGGTAATGGACACTACTGATACTCATGCGCGTGCCTACCATGAACCTTTAAAAACTAAGAAGGTTAACATCAGCTCAGAAGAAGAGCCTAAGGAGGCTATCATTGGAGATTACTGGTCAAATAAGGAAGTCTCTAAGATCATTGATCTTTTGCGTGAATTTTAGGATTTATTGCCACGTGGGTACCATGAGCTCAAAGGCATCCACCATTCCTTAGGGGAGATGAGGATAAAGCTAAAGGATGGAGCGCACCCGGTTAGGAAGAGACCCTACCAAATGAATACCAATTTTTACATGAAGGTAAAGGAAGAGATAGAAAAAATGATAGCATCTAGGATCATTGAAGCTGTTGAAGAATCAAAGTGGATAAGTCCAATGGTAATTAACATCAAGAAGGATGGGTGGATTAGGATCTACATGTATTATAGGGAGCTAAACGCAGTTTGTGTCATCAATCCTTTTCCAACCCCCTTCACAAAAGAAATTTTGGAGGGAGTCGTTGGGCATGAAATCTATTCCTTTACGGATGGATTTTTGGGGTACCACCAAGTCCAGATTGTAAAGGAAGACTAGGAGAAGAAAAATTTTACTACTGAATGGGGAAGTTTTGCATACATGGTCATGCCATTTGGGTTGAAGAATGCACCTACTATTTTCTTGCGCATAGTGGTACAGGTGTTCTAGGACTTCATCCATAAATTTCTTTAGGTCTATCTAGATGATTGGACAGTGTATGGGATGGCAAAATACCATTGTGATAATTTGAGGCTGATTTTTGAGAGTTTTCGGCAATCAAGGATATCCCTCAACATTAAGAAGTGTGTCTTTGCTACCCCCTTTGGAATTTTATTGGGGCATATCATATGTAAGGAGGGCTTGCTAGTAGATCCTGCTAAGGTTGCAGTGATTGTGGGATTGGGGGAGCCAACTAGTCAAAGCGTAGTGCGCAGGTTTCTTGGACACACGGGCTACTATCGAAAGTTCATCAAGGGGTATGCCAAGATCACCATGCCTTTAGAAAAATTTCTCAGACATAAAAGTTCCTTCCATTGGGGAGAGGCGCAACAGAAAGTGTTTGACACATTGAAGGATAGGCTTGTTACGGTACCTATATTACGTTTTCCCTCTTGGGATAAGCCCTTCCATGTTCATGTAGATGCCTCCAGAATGGCCATTGGGGCAGTGCTTGCATAGCCTAGTGAAGGAATTGTTGATCATCCTTTGTGTTTTGCAAGCAGGAAGTTGACACCAACAGAGCATAATTACACTACAACTGAGCGCAAAGCATTGTCAATGATCTACGCGCTTCACAAGTTTAGATAATATCTACTGAAAACTCCCTTTGTATTTTACACCGACCACATGTCGTTAAAGTACTTGGTGAAAAAACCCATTCTATAAGGGCGTATATGTCGGTGGGTGCTATTATTTCAAGAGTTTGAGTTCATGGTAGTTGTGAAGCCTGGAAAGAGTAATTGTGGACTTGCTCATCTGTTAAGAATTGATTTAGAGGAGGACACCTAGAGCATTGAAGAGACTATGCTAGACGTAAAACTGTTTAGGTTGTGGTGCACGCCCTTGGATTTGAAGGAAATTGTAGTATTTCTAAAGGAAGATGTGGCACCGGAAGGGATGAAGACATTATAAAAAAAGAAACTAGCCATATGTGTCACGCCCTACATGTTGATTAGTGGGGACTTATACAAATTAGGGCGTGATGAAGTTTTGCGCAGGTGTGTACTAGAGCATGAGTGCCTCGCCATCATAGAGGAAACACATAGAGGAAGTGCAAGTGGACATTATGCAGGTGAGGCCACTGCACGTAAAATATTAATGGCAGGATTGTGATGGGAAACTCTGTATAAGGATTGCAAGGACTATTGTAAAGTATGTGACCATTGTTAGTGCATTGGCAAGCTAGGAAGGAGAGATGAAATGCCTTTGCGCCCTATCCCTAGCACTAAAAATTTTAAGAAATGGGAAATAAAATTTATAGGCCCTATTGCACCAGTAGTGCGTAGGATTGGATCACACTATGTAATCACTTGCACAGACTATTTGACAAGGTGGGCAGAGGCAACCCCAACTAAATACTGCACAACAACTACAATATCAATATTTTTGTGGGAGAACATTATCATAAGGTATGGATTCCCTTTAATTTTAACCAGTGATAGGGGTACACTTTTCTTGAATGAGACCATGAGGATCTTGTTAGTAGAGTTCATGGTGGCTCATCACAAGACTACACCTTATCACCCACAAGCAAATGGAACCGCGAAAGCATTTAACAAAATACTGAGTCATACCCTAACAAAAAATTTTGATGTCAGAAGATAAGATTGGGATGACAAGGTATCAGTCGTATTATGGGCTTATAGGACAACTTATAAAAGGCTAAACAAAGCCACACCATTTCAATTGGTATTTGGCGCGGAAGTTGTTCTGTCGGTTGAGTTCATGTTACCTTATCTGTAAATAGTGTGCATAGGAGGGTTGGCTGATGAGTAAGTGCTGGAAGAGAGAATTGATGAATTAATGAAGCTAGATGAAAGACGATCACTTACCAGGTGGAGCCAAACAACATAAAAGCAAAGCAAAAAGCATGGCATTATCACCACATTAGGAACAAGAAGTTTGAGGTTGGGCAGATGGTCTTACTGTATGATTCTAAGTTTTTGCGCCACCCTGGGAAGTTAAAGGTCCTTTGGTTAGGTCCCTATAAAATCTTGTACATCCTTGATTTGGGCGTGTGTTAGTTACAAGCGCTGGATGGAATGAAATTTCCTGGAAACTTCAATGTGAGTAGGCTGAAGCCCTACTATAAATAAGGCTTCTTGGTGTTTGTAAATAAGGTAGTTTTTCCAGTTAGTTTAGGATTTTCTTTAATGCCTTTCCTTTCTTGTGTTTCCCTTTCTCGTTGTTATTTTTTTGTGTGCCTTGGGTGCCATTAAACCTATTAATTTTTTATGCTTTTGAATGTGCAAAGGACCGCGTATCATTTTAGTGTGGGGTGAAGTGATGTGAAGGAAAGTGTGGGTAAAGTGCCAAGGAGGATTGCGTTGAAAATCCTAGTCAAATGGCCATGTTAAAAGAGGTGCATGAAAGAAAGGGTGAAAAAGGATGGTTGGTGTCAAGATAAGGCTACTTTCAGATCCCACGTATAAAGGAGGAAGAAGTACATAAGAAACATGAGGTAGGCGAGAGAAAAAATCATGACAAAAGAAGTGCCTTTGGCACTAGTGACGTGCGTGCAAGAGTCTCATGTCAAGATGGATTGGTTGTGCACCAGAAGGTTGGAAGATTACTCACATAGGGTTGGGCGTGTGAGTTAGTGCGCAAAAGTCAGGATTTGTTTAAAAAAGCCACATTAAACATTAAAAGTATAGTGCTAGGTGAAGTAGCATTTAATGCTTAAAAATGGGAAAAACTATAAATAGGGGTTCAAACATTTCATTATTCACTCTGCGTATATGAAGAAAGAAGTGCTTTTTCATATTTGTAAACTAGGGCTTCCAAAACTGATCCCTGTGAAGAAAAAATTGAAGAAGGAAGAGATTTCATGGGCATAAGAGAAGTTGAGAGAAGGCATCGTCTTGTGAAGGAATTATCCCAGTTAGGGTTTCAAGAACTAGGGCATGGGTTTAAGGGGTTTTCTTCACAAGTTTGAGTTCTAAGGTTGGAGGGAGTGGGAGAGCAGAGTAACATGAAGAGATTGAAGTGATAAGAGGATCTAGACAATGGCACCCAAGAAACCACCCATGTCACCTAAGAAGCCAAAGGGACAGGGCAAGGGCAGAGAGTCAGCAATAACCACCACAAGCATGAATGAGGAGTGGTATGCAGAAATTCAGTACCCGGATGGGGTTTTGCTTGGGAAGGAGTGGGAATCCCATTTGAGAAAGATGGTGGTGAGTGATTATAACCATCACACAAGTACAACAGAGAAGGAAATGGTGTTGGAGTTAGTGTGCTTGAAAAACAAAAGGACACCAGAGGGTTTGCCCATCTATAATGATGAGGTAGAAGTGAAGTTGGAGAAGTCAGAGTTATTACAACTCTATGAGTTTCCTTACTTTAGAAAGTATGAGTGCCTCTATCAGTGGCTGATGTCGCACGTGCATGAGGATCACTTTTACTTCATGGGGCATAAGATGCGCATAACAACTCAGCTAATTTCAAAGTTTGTAGGCCTCATCTACGAGGGAGACAACATATATGATGACCTGAGCGACAAGGAAGCCATCAAAGCAACTGTCACTGCATATGATTACAAAAAGGGGTCAAGATATTTTGATATTGCGGAAATCCTAGATCCCATCATGAGAATTGGTCACAAAGTTAAATGATTAAGAAAGGTGGATGCAGGTAAATAAGGCCTATTGAATGTATGCAGGAAGATATCAGAGGGCACAATCTACAATTTATCGGCCTTCATTACACATGAGATAATCAGTAGTGCACAAGAAGGAGATAAGATACTATTTCGAAATTTCCTCCTAAAAATTATATTTTTGGAGATAGGAGTCCCTGACGTGGAAGACAAGTTTGTTGGGGAGTATCCGGTTGAAGATCCCTCGCCTGAGAAAAGATTTACAAAGTATACATGTGAAACAATGACAACCTCCCATAAGGCACGCCTGGACAAGTGGTATAAGCGCTTAAGGGATGCGTTCCAGGTAGAGTGGAGAATCCCAGAGTAACTACCAGTGCTTACAATGGGAGAAGCTGAGTTTGTTGTGTACCAGCACTTCTGCATAGGTAGGTTCATGATGGTGGATAAAACCATGAGCCCATGGTGTAAACTCCCATTCTCCTTCACCGCCCAGTACTTCCAAGCGGGAGTTAACAGGTTCAAAGAAGAAAAGAGACTAAGGTTTGACCTTAGTGAAGTTGATCAAGACCATAGGGAGATGCGTAGGATGCTAGTCTACCCCAAGAAGCATGCGTACGTTGAATATTACATAACGCATGAAATCAAAATGATAAAACCCCTAACTCTAATAATTACAGGAAAGACCATGGTGCGTGTATATCTCCGCATTAGGCAAAAGTTCAAGAAAGGTGCATACCTAGAGATTAATGTCTCCATACCTAAAGATCCCATGGGTAGAAGAAAGCCTGTGCTCAAGAAAAGGGAGAGAGAAGAAGAAAAATCACCAAGTGTGTAGACTGCCCAGCCAATAAGCGCGCTTATGGCAAGCACCAAACCTAGCACCTATACGCGCAAGAAGAAATCCCCGGTAAAGGAAAAGACCTTGGAAGAAGAGGTGCCAAAGCAACCCCTCGCCAAAGAGAAGTCGCCAAAGGAAGCAGAGAAGGTTGAATCCCCTATCAAAGAGTCACCTCTCATAAAGAAGTAGAGGATAGAAGAGGATGCTAACTCAGAGGAGATAAAGAGCTTGGATAGATACATAGGTGAAAAGGATGATGACGATGAAGAAGATGACAATGAAGAAGATGATCATGAAAGAGATCAAGATCCACCTGTCTTCAGTGTGCACGATTCAGAAAAAGAGAGTGAAGAAGAGGAATGGGAGTTCCTTTTTGTGTGGTGCAAGGGTAGCCAGGATGGGGAAGGAACCTAGGACATGGGAATAAGTGAGGAGGTTGGCGCATAGAAGTAGAAATCTCCAAACCTTACGCAAGAACAAGTAAACGAGGAAACAGAAAGAGAAGCAACAAAAATAATCGAGACCTTGGTAGAACAGGAATTGGAGTGCAACATAGACATAGTGATGGAAGAGGGTAAAGAGGAAAGCATTGAGAAGGAAAAAGTTAGAATGGGAGGAAGTCCCAGTATAACGGTGAGTTTCCCTAAAGGTACACGCTCGAGAAGGAAGATCCTTGATATAGAATGAGGACAGGTCATGGGTTATATTGATGACCCCAATAAAGTGTTATGCACATGGTTCTAAAGCATGGTTCCAGCAAAGGAGCTCCTGACAATGTCATATTTTGATAAGGAGGGTGCATACCCATGGACAAGGAAGATGCTCTCATGGGCCTTTGAGTCCCATCTCGATGAGCCAAAATTTGAAGTGAGCCATGGGGCGATAATAACATTGCCGGGACCAAAAGGAGACAACCCAGTGGTGAATCCTCAATAGCTCTTAGATGAACAACTATGCAACGTGCTCAACAAGGTCTCTATTCAGGTCAAATCCAGACTCTCTGGGCGGAATGATAGAATCAAAGTTCTAGAAGATGAATTGGAGAAGAAAGAGGAAGAGCTAGATAAGATGACAAAGGAGCTGAGTCAAGAAAATTTCATCAGCACCCAGTTGTAGCGTGAGTTAAAGGACATGAAGGCTAGAGTGTGTGAAGTATACAAAAAAGTGGATTCAATTACAAATGCAATAGTGTTGAAGCATCCAGACGTAGTGCCTCCCACGCAGAAGTATGGATCTGCCCTAGAATTCTTGGAGGACTTAACAAGAAACCTCACCATGGAGAGGAAACTGCTAGCCTTGGAATCTGTAGAAGAAGTGGCCACGCATTTAGAAAAGGAGGATAAATTAAAAGTCATGGCAATCATAGCTGAATACAGCAAGGTCCTTGCTGATGTAAAGATTTCTTCCTGAACTGCTGAGGCTGCATATAACAACTGTGCGGACAGAGACAAGTGGCAAGCATGCTGGTCACCAATGATGAAGTAGAACTTAAAGAGTTCCAGGAGAAGAACAAGGGGAACAAAGCAGAGTGAGAAAATATCCTATCCAAGGTAGAAAATAAATTAGAAGCTTTTGAGACCTTACGGGGCTCAGTTAAAAACCGGCTAAAGGAACTATACCCATAGATTACACAAAGGATGAATGTGCTGGAGGATATAGGCAAGGAGTTAGAGAAAATTGTTGACACCATGAGCGCACAAGGGGATGGGTTAGGTTTTTATCAGGTGAGTGCCTTAGTAGGTGATCTTTTCTAGAAAACATAGAATGAGGTTGATGCTTGGAATAATCTGGAGGCCGACTTACAGAAGAACTTTCCTCTCTTATTTCTTTAAGTAGCATCATTCCCCATTCTTCCTTATTTTCCTATTTTTTGTCCCCTTTATTCTTTGAGGAATTTTCTGAGGGCGGAGAACAGGTAAAGTGTGGGGTGATGTTGGGACCTTGAAATATCAAGTCCATGTTATCCAAAATTCACCCCCAAGGTAATTTTGATAACATGCATCAGATTATTCAATCCCGAGAAAGTATATTGATTCAAGGCAAAAAATCATGTTTCTGGGGTCCCCTCAGGTTCTTTCTAACTCTCCTGTCCAAGAAGAAAACCTAGCAAGTTTTAAAAATGTGAAAAATTTGCAAAAGCCAAGCTTGGTGCCAAAATATAGAGAAAATCGGCTAAGTCCTAGTCCAAGCGGTCCTTGGGATAGTTGGGATGTCGGGGCACGAATCGGCCGAAAAGCCGCCAAACGGTCTGCGCAGCATTTGGGACAGTTGGGCCAAAAGTACACGTGGGACGCGAAAAGGTGAATCAGCTGAAAGGGGGAAAAAATCACCTAAGTCTTCGTTTTGCGCAGTTTGGGACATCCAGGACAAAAGTACGCGCGGGACGTGAATCGGCCGGTTTGGCGTAAGTCAGTCCATTTCGGGCGGTTCGGTGATATTTGTCCCAGACAGTCCGGGATAGTTGGGACAAAAGTACACGGAGGATGCGAACCGGCCGATTCGGCCGAAACAGGGAACTTTTGTCCAGGACAGTTGGGCCAAAAGTACACGAGGGACGTGAAAAGCCGAAAGAGCCTGAATGGGATCTTACCACATGTCTTCACCGTAAACAGGAACAAAGAAGCCCGAATCAGCCGAAGCGGGAGATTTTGGTTCGGGACATCTGGGCCAAAGGTACGTGAGGGACATGAGGGACGCGAAAAGAGACAAGGAGGCCCGTGGACGAATCAGAATGTGTCACGTGTCAGAAGAGGAAAAGTTGGAAATATGGCTAAGTGTTTCACCAAAAATTTTAAACACGAAGATCTGCCCCGTGGCCCCTGTTAGCGAATGAGATATCGCCATGTGTCCCGAATAGGCGGATAGGCAGGGCCAATTTGGAAAATTTTCCAAAGTAAAAATGAAGGAAATTTTTGAGAGAAAAGGCCACGGGAAATTTTGGAGTGTCAAACCAGCACCCAATGGGGTTTTGACATGTGTCCAAGCGTAAACATGTCAGGTACATGCCACAAAAAATTGAAAAAAGGATGATCCCGCCAACGAATCAGAGCCTGACATGTGTCATCCAAGTGGCAGAGCGCAGGAAAAATTCAAGTATTTTCCCGCCGATCCGTTTTGGCCTGTTTTTGCCCTAAATCTTCAAATCGCCATATCTTTCGATCCAGAGCTCAGATTTTCACGTTCTTTATATCAATGGAAAGCTGGTGAAATTCTCTACATGATTCGAGGGTCAATCTTGCATTTTGGTTCAGTTTGGAGAGATAAAATCAAGGAACATATCTGGCGCGTGGTAATGGTCAGAACTGACGTTTCAACAACCAGCTTTAATGAAAAATACAGTTCGCCGCTTTTGCCAGGGTTCTCACCCACCGCCATAATGAGATAAATTAAAGGCAACATAGAGGTGGTTGGGGTAGATTTAGATTTCCTCTCTCTTCCCTCTCTCATTCTTCCTATAAATTGTAAGGAGGGGCTTCTTTAAAAAAAAGTTGTTGTTCATCTTTTCAGCTTGGCCCTCCCTTCTTTTCTTCTCCAGGGTTGAAAATGGAGTTTGAACCTCCTCCCCTTCTCTGTAATGGCATTTCTGCCTTTTACTATTGAAATGATGTTCTGTGTAAACTTTTGGAGCAACAAAAAATGTGTTTTGTGATGCATCTGTCCATCCCTGCTCGTTCTTTTGCTTGTTCTCTTCTTGCCTCTCTTCATTGCAGGTATTTGTGCATGTTCTAATGTTCATTACAGGTCTGGAGCTGTGTTCATGGAGTTTTGGGACATTTTCTGTGTGAAATTTATCCTTGGGTTCGTGATGCATCTGTCCATCCTTCCCATTGCTCACCTCTCCTTGTTCCATGGCAGTTTTGATAGATGTTCAACATTCTCCTTCTCTGGTGTATCACCATTTTAGTGTAGGCTTTTTGTTCTTTTTCCCTTTTCTCTCTCTCCCTATCTCCTTGGTGGTTAGATTAGGGTTAGATTAGCTTGCCTGCACTGGAATAGCTTGTGGCAGGTAGTTTAGGAGTAGGAACCAACCTTCTTTGGAGGTTCCATTTCTCATAGTAGAAAGTCCCACAACTTGGAGCGATGGATTCACATCTTGTGCAAATCACAGTGGGGATGCTAGTATGATCAACCTAGAAATCTTATCAACATCCAGGTGTTACTTTGATTTGTACACTAAGAGGTACATTGATTGTTCAACCTAGTCTCTCTCAATTTTTTGTGTTGATAATTTATTGCATAAATTTTTTATGCGCACACTGAATACATTCTAAAACTAGGGTATATTGTGTCAATGGACTTGGGAATTTTGGAACTCATTTGCATAAGGTAGTGACTTAGACAACAGTTATGACCTAATGGGACAGAGACAAGTTAAGTCAACAACTAGATGTATTTCTTTATTGTCATTTATACTATATCATTTATTACTTATAGGGTCACACTATTCAAAACTAAATTATGCTTTGTGAAAAGCACTGCTTCTTAAAAGGTGGACATCATGATAATGGACTCTTGAGCTCATTATGCCTCACTCAAGAGCATGTGCCTATGGAGGACCACATTCAAACATTTGGCGACAGATCTGAGGCCATAGAAGAGTGAGTAAGCAGTATTCTGAATGGCTATATAGACAAGCTCAAATTTGCAGAAGTCTATCATTTTGACACTATTGGTTATGATTGTGCTTCTTAGCTACACCCTCGTCTTAATCCCCACATAGTAAATTTTGTTATCTCTCTCCCAACTAAGCTTATTCTTATGCACTAATGATGTCATCATAGGTCTGAATGTAAATGCATAAAATCAGTACTTTTGAGACCCTATGTTTATCATGATGCAACTTCCAAATTATCACTGCATTATCTCCAGTTTGCCCTTCTGTGACCATACAGTAATGGCTCAATTGAATGTAATTTTTGATCTTGGTCGACCAATTTATATGAATCTTAGACCATACATGGTCTTGATGCATACATCTACTTCCTCAATCGCATTATTTTTAAAAGGAATGATAACTAGATCGTACCAAGCCAAGAACTCAGATTGTTAATCAAACACCACGATCAATAAGATGAAAGCAATTCACCAAAATAACTGTTAAGCAAAACATTTGTCAAACAAATGACTGCAATAATATCTAGAATTTGTTATGAACTCAATGAAATACATATGAGAATGGGCCTTATTTCCTATAGACAAGAATATAAAATCTAAGATCATAGTCAAGGTTCATGAGATCAAGCTCAGAAATCAAGGAAACTCGAGCGCTCATGATAGTGCATCAAGGAATTGAGTCATAGCACCTGCTGGGTATTTAGGAGAGAAGCTAGACATCAATTAGGATTAGTCTTGTACCATAGATGAGGTTGAAAGAATAGTCAGTACTCATAGATCAAGCGAAAGGGAACTATAACTGTCTTCAACTCATGTTCTAATGGATGGACCCCTAATATCTTGGCATAAATAATCAATATGGCCACACATGTAATTGCATTGAGGCTAAATACAATAAAGGTAAATAAAGTACCTAGGTTGAACATGAGCTATAGGTATGTTATCTACAGTCTGTATGTCTTTTGGGGGGTCTTTTTGTCCTTCTTGAGTCGCCTTATATTAAATCATGGACTATAGGTCCCCTTTGTAATAATGGGCCCCTGGACTAAAATCTTTAAATTTGTACCTATTCAAATAAAATATTAATATCTTACACTCTACATTTTTCATGAAAAACTATGCATTTACAAATACTAGTCACAAAATGAACCTACAATGGAATCACCACCCTCTCAAACCAGCTAGAATGTGCTACTCTCACTTGAGGAAAAACATTTTTCACTCACTTAGAACTCAATCTTGAAATTAGCGTAACATAGGTTAATTAAGTGAATAATCATTTTTTAACATTTCACTACTTATAGTTATTTTCATCACCCGACTTTACTATAGTCAATCATTTCAATGCTTATAACTCAAATACACATTTTATAACTATTTGTTTTCATATCTATTGCACATTTCTGGAGTCTAATTTATTGAGGACCTAGTTTGCGGAATTAGACATGTTAGAATTTCCTACCACTGTCATTGACCATGCACCTTGGTCAAACTGCATTATCTCTCTTAAATATTATCTTCCAATCAAAATCCTACACATTTATTTTTATTTCACTTTTCTATCCATTGTGTTACTTACGGATCTTAGTGCATACTGTTCTTCTCATCACTTTATCCTTTTTTCAATAATAAGGGGCATATCATTGTGGTCATCCTATAATTCCAGAACTTATATCAAGAAGTCCATGTCCGTTTAAAAAACTATCCATTACAAAAAATTCCAAACATTTACTACCAAGGCAACTTATTTAGACATTTCACCATTCATTGCACCCTAATGACCTAATCTGGCGGGCAAATAAGATCACGAAGAATTTTTCTAGGTATAACATTTCATATAGCTAGACATGAGAATCCCCCCTCTAATTTTTTAACTTGGCGAAATAAGCGAATTGAATGTCAAGGTATTAATAATGCTATATTTCATGCATGTTATCCAATGATTCCCCCTAATGATGGCCAAATCTAGTTTGGAGGTTAACTAGCGAATAAAATCTCTCTATGAGTAATCCAAATCGAAATCAATCAATCAATCAATCTATTAAATGTTCAAACCTCTAAGAACTATCATTAAATCAAAATTATAACAATACGAATGTCCCAGATGACCTAAATTTGGAGACACATTCATTACTTTCCGAGATGACCTAACTTAGGAAGTTTTCTACATTTTGCATATGCTTCTACATGACTTGTTATCTATGGTACACCCTATTAGGAAATGGTAGATTTGTCTCTCTTGTCTACCTCACTTATCTGGATATACAACATTGAGAAACCTCATAGGATGTGGGTATCCTGGAATGAGGTGAATCTCTATATTTTAAAGGACTTCCTGTCCATCTTCATAGATTATCCCTAAACTAAGTTGGTGAGGCTAACAGGTTACGAAAGAAAATTGAAAATGGTAAAATAAGGTATACACCAATATATTTTTAGGGGTTTCTGATCCAAATTTATCAACATGCATAATTTAACAAAAATAATCGTGACTACATTAATTTACACGATCCATAGAGTTACGAGTGAATTTCCAAGCAAACTACAAAACTGAAGTTGCTAAAGGATTTTCACTAATAATTAATAGCACAAATATTTTTTAGTATGGTAGATAGATTAAGAAGACTACTTTAAGAGTTCAGGTAAAATAACTCTCAAGAATAGTTATCTTATTGAAATACATAACACTGCAAAATACTTCTGTAAATTAAAATCATACTCTTCTCATAAAAATGGCATTTCCAAATATTATTCCTCCATCACTTTGTTACATATAAAAAAATTGGGTCCATATGTTTCTATCTTGAAAATCATGAATCTATGGGAAATCGACCTTAAAGCTAACCTTACAAATTCCAAAAATAGCATCCCTAACCTCATGTTTAACAATAAGTTTATTTGGAGATGACTTTGAAAATAGCTTTATAACATACTGCTTGGTGATAAACTTAAGTTGACCTTCCAATCATCCTTAAAGTGCATGAAAACATGTACAAAAGTCACTCTTTAGCATAACATTAAGGTAACCTTGAAACAATTAGGAAATTGCTATTTAACCTGTCATCTTTAGAAAGTGATTAATTTGAGATGCCTTTTCTGTACTACTATTAAATCATGCAATTGAGTGGTACTATTTTGTCACTTAGTCACTTTTACTATGACATGCATTAGTTGGAATGATAGCTATCTTGACATATCTTTGGCAAAGGGTCATTATTTGACACCCCATCTTAGATCTAATCATTGGGCTATGGGTTTCTAGAAATGATTACACCTGGGGGCACGCCTAATATTCAGTCCCTTTTCATGAGGAAATGGGTCTTGTTCTGGTCCTCTTTTTCATTTTTTTCTCGGTGGTCGACCCTTTTCGAGGTTAATTAGATAATAATTTTCCCACCCCCTATGCACAATTAATCACTCCATGTGTGATAAATCAAACTTTATCATTATGTAAACATATGCACCTCAGGTTATAATGAATTCAACCATCTATTAAAAGTTGGTCAACATAGCTTAGGTCTATACAAGGGACCTAAGGAAGATTTTCATTTACATCACACACATGCATAGGTTGAAGGGGTATTCATTCCTATTCCATCCACATCATACTAACATTTTATACATCATAGTTATTGCTTAGATTTATGCCTGAAAAGCTCGCATTTTCCACAAGAGCTTCCTAGGCACGACTATTTTTCACAACTACACAGAAACTACATCTTAGTCTGACTAACTAGTGCAGGTTTGGTTTTAAGTTGCACTGGGAACATCTCAGCTCAATTTGACTCCCTTCATATGCATCTTTTTTTTTACAAGCCCCATTTGATAATTTTATGGGGCATCTTGTGTTGTTCTTTGTTTTTTGGGCTCAACATTTTCACGAGTTCCAAATTGGGACCACCATGTGATAAGAGATTTCCCTGATTTGGTTCTAGAGTTGGTGACATGTATCAATTTTAGATCTCTAGTTTTTAAATGCAAAGTGAAAACCCTTGCTGGGTATTTCAAACCAGAATTCCTTAAAGCACCCCAGACGTCATTGATCCAAGGCACCCAGTCTAGTTTATCTTCCATATTATGTACATTTGCCCCACATAATGGTATGTTGTTTCATTCCTAGGCTTTTCCATGTCCGCACATTTGTTGAAGTCCAACTACTGTCGAGGTATTCATCTTTAGTTTTCCACACACTTAGGATTTTCTTTATTCCATTGTCATTTAGTTGTCAAAAACCCTTTCATTTTATCACATTTTCCAGTTTGTATTGTTTTGTTTTCAGATTTCCATTTGAAGTGTTTTTTCAATGAGATATAGAAAACTATCCATTCTAGCTTTACATTTTACTTTCTATTGTTGCATCTCACTGCACTTGAAGAGGTTATGTACTTTTTATCTCCCTTTCTTGTGATCTACATTGGTATTTATTTTTGTTAATCATTTCTGGTGAACCCGTTCATTTGAATCAGTAAGCTCTTGGGATTTCTCTCATACTCTTTTGGTTACTCGCATGGATTCTAATGTGTATTTCAAGTCTCTTTGCTTCAATTGTTTCAAATCTACCCATCTTACTAAAGATGCTCTTCAAAAAACCATTAGAGACTTTATAAATCTGTGTATCAACATATTGCCTACCTATAACTCGTGCTTTTTAGCCTTTCCTTCCATGAATCTGTTTAGTTCTTGTTTAAGATCCCCTTGAAATGAATTCAACCTCTTACATTATTTATTTCAAGATAAATTTTGGTCTATGGAATCCATCTTTGGGCAAATTTATATGGTTGTTTCTGAAATCCATCATCTTATTTTGATGTTTTTTTGAATATTGCACATTTTGAAAGCTTTCTGCAATCATATCCTAGTCAAGCTGAAACTGATTCTCTTGATGGGTGCTTAGAAACCATAAATATGAAGGTAGAAAGCAATGAGGCAATTTAAAGTTTACAAACAAGTATGTATGGTCATCTTTTTTTGAAATCTAACTCATGAGGCTTAGCTTGTAAAACATCTCTATTTATTTTCCTCATTATGAAAAAATTGAATATATTGAATCTTGAGTCTCATAGATGCATCCTAATGTAGTCATCGAAATCAATGCACTTTATGAAACTGATTGTTATCACAGTCTACATACTACTATTTAGAAGGTTCTTGAGTGTCAAGAAAGTTCTAATTAACCCCCATATTCTGGCCATCTTATTTTTTGTTATTTCTTCATCTACACACCTCTTGCACCCATATTCATAGTTATATTTTTTCATCAAGCATCATTTTAGACTTGACTGGGCAACATGCCATCATTAGTACTAAGGAAGCCCGTGGGCACCCTAGTCCTGTCAGGGGCACCCCGATCCTTTTTGGGATCTTTTATAGCCATTTCAAGATCTTTATATTTCTTTTGGTCATCCTTTTTGTGTTTAATTACAAAATTAGACCAAGAGACCCTCCTATAAAGTCATCTACAAGTTATGAGACCATAATGAGGGAAACTACAATCACTTACTACTATCACTCATCTAGAGTCTACCTTCGTCTATTACATTAGAGATCTTCTTGCAATCCACATAGATCCATCATCAAGGAACCAATGCTAGGATATATGCATCAACTACTTCATGGGGATTGGGGGGGATTATATTATATTCTCATGCACCAATTCAAGGTCCTACATTTTGCTACATCCTAGCATATTTGGCTCGTCTACTTCACACACAGTACAACACTCTCCCACAAGAGCACCTAGGGCACATTATGCACACACTCACCAGAACTACATTTAGGTATGAAATGTAGTGCAACACTCAGTTAGTAAGGCCAATGTTGTGTCAACTGAGACCATTCTAACCAATTCAGTTGCATTTTTTTTATGGTTTTAATACTTCTTTTGGTCTTTTGCAGGTCATTTCATCATCTTGAATTATTGACACACTTGAATGGTGAGGGACAACAAGCTCGAAGTGCAACCTCGCACAGTGAGGGTATTCAGACCACCTCTCATGCCATACACCATACATTCAACATTTAGTCTACAGGATGCTCCACATTTGTAGACATGCATCATCATGCTAGTCATCATTAATCATACATCCATTGTCTACACATTCTACATTAGATCCTACATATTGCATTTTCACACTCATCCATATTACACCTTTCATTTTCCACACATATTACGACACATTATTGCGAGCATCTTTATGTACATATGATTTCTAGCATCTTCATCTATTGCTTATTATGCTTAACATTTCTATTTCATAGTTTCTTGTGTCATATTTACAATTCTACAGCTTTTTGTAGCTTACGTCTTACACATCCCTATACTACATAGTTCTATTAATTTTGCATTTAATAATTATGGTGATCCGACATACACATTGTGCATATGTACACATTCCACTCATCACATGGTCGATCTTTTATCGTTACATATACTACATTGTCTTCTATGCATTGCATTCACTACCCAATGATGCACACTTTAGTTCCTTGGTCCATACTCAATTGTCGAGGGTTTACAAATCAAATGGACCTTACACTCTGCTTGACCTTTCATCACACGCTTAGGTACTATTTTCACCTTTCATTTTTTAGTGGTATACATGCGATACATCACCACTCCCTATTATTAATCTCATAGTGACATACGCTTTAGGCTAAATCGTCACCTATTATATCATTTTGTAGTGGTATACACCTTAGGTTACATCACCACTCCCTCCTTTTCATTTTGTAGTGATATACGACTTAGGGATAAATCATCACTCATTCATTTCATCTCATAGTGATATACACTTAAGGCTAAATCATCACTTATACGTTCATCTGGTCATGATATATGACTTCGGCTATAATGGTTCATGCATACACATCATTAGGTCACATATCATCACTACACCTACACATTCATCACAGCGCGTTAGATACAACACACACTTCGACCATTTCCCGATGACGCACTCTCGTTTACGGTTCATTCTTGATTGTTGAGGGGGTAAAACAAAATGAACCTCATTGCATACATTCCATTCACTCAGGGGGCACGTGGCTCCTATCACTTCCATCTTGCATTCCATTCCATCCATCCACAACATACTGCATATTATGGTTGCTTTTATTCTTTCTTACTTTTTCTTGTTCATGGTCACTTTATTACACATGCTAGTTAGATTACGTGTATGTCATTTATCTATATCATCCACACATGCACTTTCACGTATTTTTCTAGTTTGATCATAGATAAAAGGTCTCTTCCATGCACAACATGGATGCTCACCTTCTACCCTTCCTGCACTAGTCATTGGGGGCATCCAAATTCATCTCTTACAGGTGTTATTGTTTCATTTTGTACTTAGCACTTTACATCACTTGGTTATACATGCTTTTGACATACTAGTTATCTTTCTAACATGCTAACGGGTGCTTCATGTGCAACATTTGTTATGCAAGGATATTGGTTTCCATACTTGTTTGTTACATTGTCTGTTATTGTTTGTTATTGTATGTGGGCCTTGCCCTTTGTTTGGTGTGCACACTTATTTGCTTGTTTATGTGGCCATGATGGCCTTGCGTGTCTTGTGACATCGTGAGTGATGTCCCATGTTTGTAAAACTCTTTGTGTGGCTTACTTTGTCTTCTTGCATGTTTACTACATTGCTTGGTAGATTTTACACTATTTCCGTAACTTATACATTGTTTTCTATATGTATGCATGTTTACACTTGTCTTTGGCTAGGCTTCTTGTTTGTGCGTGCCTTGGTTTCTACCAAGCACTTTCCAGGGTTACAATGTACATGTGGTTGGTACTCTTTTGGGACCGCATGCCTTCTCAAAGAGGGGGGCATCATTTGGGGATTTACATACTAACACAAAGATTCTACACCAGTTCGATTCAATTATATTCAGCGAGTGGGTTTAGACCAGTCAACGAATCCCATACATAGTAGCTTTTACATGACATGATGTCCTTAGCATTATGGGAAGCAGTTACAAGCTTGGAGGTTACAATGGGTGTGCCTCTCTACACTACTTCGACCAATGGCATCGGATCACCCAAAAAACCAAGACAATACAGAGATCTCTTCACACATACAGTTCAAGGAAGTAGTTAGAGCTTGGAGGACACAGAGCATTTCTTCTCTACACTTCTTCAACCAGGGTGGCGTGAGATCACCCAAAAAAACTCGCAATACAGGATATCCTTCTACACTCTCTTTCTCATTATGGATTAGGTGCACATGTTCTATTTACATTTTCCATTTACATTTGCGTATTTTACATATACATGCTTTTTTACATTGTGTTTTTACACATACATACATACATACATATTTGACTACTTGATCGTTTTCTCCTTGCAGGTTCAATTGTATGAGAAACAAGCAGACAAATTAGGGGCAACAACAACAATGTCAACAACACTTCGAGGAAACACACGCTTTACTAACCGTGTAGGTACATTACACACCGCAGTAGCTACACGCGCATTCAGCCCTAGGTTCCCTCTCATCACTTTTTCTTTCTTTCTGCATTTTTCATCTTTAGTTTCCACGCTCCCCCATCTTTTTGTCATTTCACATTTTTCTCTAGTTCTTCGGTGTTTTTCTACTACTCTTCATGGACATCAAGTACGCATCTCTATCTAATTTATGTTACCGAGATTTCTGTTCGCCAACATAAAGTGGGGTAAAATATAGTCAAAAAATCACACACTTTACTTATGTATTTATCTCGATCTCATACTACTCTTTAGAGGGTTCTTGAGTGAAGAAAGTACCAATTAACCCCCATCCTTTGGCCATCTTGTTTTATTTTATTTCGTCATTACCGACCCTTTTCATCCATATGCCCAGTCAACTTCTATCTTCGGTCATTTTAGCCTCACTCACCCAGATTACAATAGCCTCGACTAGGGTGCCCTGGTCCCACCATGGGTGCCCCAGTCCTTTTTGCACTTTCCTGGCCACTTTTTGGGCTCTTTCTAGCCATTTGGCATCTTTATCTTTCTTGTGGTCAGCCTTTTTGGGGTTAATTATGAAATTAGATCAAGAGAACCCTATAAATATAAAGTTATGAGACCATAATGAGGGACCTAACATCACTTACTACTATCACTCCATCTAGAGTTGCATCCATTTATTGCATTGGAGATCACTTGCATCCACATAGCTCCATCATCAAGGCACAAGGCTAGGACATATGCATCACACTTCATAGGGGGAGGGATTCTAATCTATTCTATTCACACATTCTATTACATTTTCTACATTTAGCTATTGCTCGTTACTCCACAAAGTGGGATTGGCACAAGAGCACCTAGGGCATGTTCATGCATACACTTGCACCATATAATCTACATTTGTGTCTGAAATGTAGTGCAACGCTCAGTTAGTAAGTATACCATTGTGGTAGTTGAGGTCAGTCTGACCCCTTCATATGAATTTTTCTTTTTTTAGGGTTTGATGCTTGTTTTGAGGTCTTGTAGGTTTTTCCTTCATCTCAAGTAATTGGCAACATACGACACAGGACAACGAATCTGATGCGATAAACAACGAAGGTTCCAGATAATCTCCCAACCCTTATGAAGATCAGATTCATAGTTTTTGCACAGATTAGGGCACTCAGATTGCAGACGAGAGCACCCATAGGCACCCCAGTCCTCTTCTAGGCACTCTAGTCTAGCTAGATCCTCTAGCTCCATCCTTTTCGGCACTCCTGCACAGTCGTTCTTGCTTCTAATTTTCCCAATCTCCTCGATGACACAGTCCCACCACTTCGTCAAATCAGCTAAGTTCTTTCCTCTTTCACCTTGCACATTAGGGTTTCTATTTGCATTAGTTTTATTACTTATCTCATTTACATATTGTCTTAGTGCATTTATTTAGTGCGTTTATATGTCCTCCTAGATTAGATTAACTATCATTTACTACATCTATTCTTAGGAATAATTATTGTGCACATTATTATGTGCTAGTTAATGTTTAAATTAGTATTATTATTATGTTGGAAAATAATGTAAGTGAATTGAGAAAACATCTCACCTAGGATTTTAGGAGAGTGATTTTAGGGAAGGTTAGTTAATGTAGGGTGAGGTAGTTTAGGGAATAAAGGTGGTTGAATTACCCACCTAGATATGGTGGGAGAGATTAGAGATCCTCTCCTTTATATGTGGTATGTATTATTGTATGGAAGATGTTAATTGAATTTATTAGTGAGCTATTGCTCATTCCCCTAATATGGGGCAGCCCCCACATTTGGTATCAGAGCAGGTTTCCAAGCCTCTTTGAATCTCACCCCACTCATGCTTTTTTTGTCAAGTTGATTAAGGAAGTGGGTTAGCAGATCCCACGGACCTTTGTGACCCCATTCCCTTCTTACGTGCCCATTCATTTGTTTTGAAGTCAAGCGATGCAAATGAAGGACTAGTGGGATACCACGGACCTCGAGCGAAATCTAAAGTTTGTAGCCTCCACCCTTTTTACATATTTGTCAATGGTAATAGCAAATACCACTGACCTCGCAGCAAACCTGCTGAAATCCATCATTCACATGCATTGTCTTCTCTCTTGAGAATTGATAGCAATCCAATGTTCCAATCATGCTTTAGAATGCAGATAACAAGCCTTCCTCAATACACTCCCATTTATGCCCTCAACGCCCTCCCATTCACAAATCTCTTTCAAATTTTTAGAAAGTGCACATGATAGATGAGTGTGGATGCATAAAAACAATGAATGTGATTGTGTGTTGCACTCTCAGCTTGCAAATGATTGAATATCTGAGCATTGGTGCAGAAAAAGAATGAATGTAATCATGCATTTCTCTATTTCCCCATGCACCGAAACCCATTAAAAACAAACCATGTCTCCACACTATTTAAGCACGCATTAGGATTTTTGCGGTATAGAGAGTAAAGAAATTCACAACTCTGAATTAATCTTCTAAAGTTTAGTACCTTCCAAGTAAATCAGTTGTTCACTTTTTTAAGTCTTCCTTGTACATAGCCAAGGGATCTTCCTTTCTAGTTTCCTCCCCTCTTCAAAATTCTCCTCAGTGTCAAGATCAATAAGTCAGTCAATCACTGCACAACTTATTTGTGAGGCTTGAGAGGGATTGTGAATTATGCCTTCGATAGGGATAACCACTACATCAGTTTATCAGAAATTGCCTCTAAAATCAGTTATACCTGCATTTGAACTATGTCATCTCATGTCCAGGTATGAGGTTCCCATGGTTGACTCCCTTGTTGTGATCAAGTTGAGCCAAGTTCCTGTTGTCTTGTAGGACGTCTCTGACATTACCAGCAAGGCAGCAATAGAGTGACTGCAGCAATAAAATGTCTTTGACGTCTCTGATATTTCTGATTTGGGTAGTTTGTTTTGGGTGTTGCATTAGATTATGAATGACTTACACATGTGAAAGATTCTCTGCTCATCAATAAAACGTCCCAACCTGATGCAGTCCTCCAAACATTGGCAGACTATTGGCTGCAATTGACTTACAGTAATGTTGTAAATATCATGCAGGTTACGATTAAAGTCATCTATTTGCAATATTATTATCTACCAATTATTAAAAAAATGATTTAAACACAACGCAATATCTATGCCAAAATAAAAAGTATGTGTTGTCAAAATGAATTACATACTGCTCCTACATCTAAACCAAAAACTTGAGAAGTGTGGAGCCCTTGTGTGTGTTGAGTTGGAGAGTTTTGACTAGCGGAATATTTTAGTAAAAGGTAACTAGGGTATCGTAGCTATCCCTTGGAGGAATTTCAAGAAGAAAGAGCATTTCTGACATGAAAACCTACTTTCATGTTTTGCAACATATATATCGTGACCTTAAAAACAATTTGTCTGGTGCCTAATAGTTTATATTACAGCCTAATTACTAGTTTCCATTCACAGAACCTCTATGCATAGAGAATGAAAGAAAATAGTAGTTGGCATCAAAGACAAACCCTTATAAAGAGTCATTTGACCTTATCTTGAATATAATATGAGAACCATTGTGTAAAGACCTTCGAATCCTCATAAAGGTTCGCAAGGTTTATATTAGGCCATTTAAAATTATTGTGAACATACTCCTGGACTCCGTCAAAAATTCTTGTTGACTGCACCTAAAACAGTAAAAACACTGAGCTAGCTCTGCCCACATGTATGTCCGATTATTTATCCATAATGTTTGTGAACTATTCCTCAATATAGACCAAAAAAACTTGAAGAAGACCAAGAACAGAGCATATGTGTTTCATTGGAATAACTCTAGCATTAAACATTAAATTTGAAATCATTGTCGTCTATAAAATAACCATGAGAGCACCAAAAATGGCACAAGGAATTGGACGTCATTATTTTTCTTGTGCATTTATTCCCCTTTGCCAAGAAGTAGGTTGTTTACACTGAGTGATCTCGGCTTCAAATTTAATTTTACTCGCAAGCTATCTTGAGCAATTTACTGTCTAATGTTTTCACGGTAGTTTTTGTCCCACCGATTTCCTGGATCACATAAATGTCCATTATATTAGTTAAGGGTATTCAGAAATTTCCATGAAATTGATCTACCATTTTCAAATTTTGGATTGAATAGATAAAAAATCAATGGCAGAATGAGATCTTGAAGCTAACTAGATAAGCCATTACAATCTAATCCTCATAAGGTTTAGGTATCTGAAGTCCAACACTTGTAGCTGATTTATGCGGTGTTGCTTTCAATTCGCCTTCTCTGTTTACAGCAATGTTGTAAGAGAATAGTAGATCCCGCAGAGATAAAAAATTTGACAATGCTTATGGACAATTAAGAGGGAGGAAAAGCAAATAATAGATTCCTGTTAAACCCATAAGAAACATTTAACCAATGTAAGAAAGACTACCTTATGATGGTGAACATTGTTAAGTAAAAGTATATAATTCTGCACAAGCTTTAACTTTTGTCGAATGAATGCATCATCCTCGAGACCTTTATTCTTTCTGAACTCATCCACTATGTAGTTTCGAAAGTGTGTTTTGCTTCCATCACTCCCAAAATGTATGCGCACTGCCCGCAAAAGACTCTTATACATTTTTATCATCTCCATTCAAAGAAACCTCAGTATAATCAGTGAGATCTAATTCCTGTGCATTAGGCATCTGAATACAATAAGCCTCCACCCTTCACTTATATTTATCGTGATGCAAATTAAACAAACAAGGTTATTCCTGTCAATCCTTGAATAATACAAAATCTTTAAATTTAAGAATACCTTTGTTTTCAGCATACAGATTTAGTTTGTAAAAAGAAAATAAACAATTGTCTAGCAAACTAGCGAATGACTTTTACAAACACGCCCCAGTAAAAGTATTCATATTAACTTCAGTAACTGCCTACAAGAATACCTTGAATCAAATTTCTTACTTGCAGATATACACAATAGTATGAACAAACAATACGGTGGATGAGGAGAGCGGTGGGGAAAATAATCATCTACCAATAAAATTTATGAAGACGATGATTGCTGTGAAGATTGAAAAATGTTTTGAAGAGTGCATAGGGATCGCTTTGCAAATAGTATACTTGAGATTTCATTAGTGTTGTGACTCAGACCTGTCACTGCCACAGCTGGAAGAGTGGTATATGCAAAATCTTTTGTATTGGGTGGTGCTCCCCTTCTCTTATTTCCCAAATTGTATGTCTGGATAATCTTTAAATCTAACACAAAGCAGAAGCTTCCTATAAATCCACTACAACTTTTCTAGTGCACCGAAACATGATTATGCATTAGGTACAGTTGGCAAAACTATTTCATGTAAATGTGCATCATCATGGTGAGGCCAGGTTTCATACAGTCATAATATAAGGGAATGACAAGACATTCTATGATAAGACATTTGAAATGAAATGAATTACTTCAGTATAAACAACATTGCACCTTTTGATACCTTCAAGAGCACTCTATATTACAAATAGGTTACACTAGCAATCACACGTGAAGTGTGTGATGAAAATGCTGAAACTAAAATAAGGGAGTATGGAGAAGGAAACTGAAACATATAATAGAGCAGAAATGTGAATGTAGGTAGTAAAAAAACTGTGGGAGGAATTTCTTGAAAATATAAGGAGAAAAACATTACGAGATGAAAAGCAAAAGAGCAGCGGCATAATGAAAATGGAGCGGACATTCTAAGGGGAAAGAGTGAGGGATCTCTCGATATATCTGTAAAGGACAGCCATTGTTTTTATGTGCCTGCAATGTCAATAGTTTCCCATTGCGGAGTTAGCCCTTGAGATTTGTGGATTGGAAATACCCAAGCCATTTTGAGCATAATTTTTCTTCGGTTTCCTCTGGAAATTGGTGGAATAGGAACATGGAGGGAATTATTGCATCCCAATGAGGGTCCATGTATCGATAAAACTTGATGACAAAGAAGAGAGTCAGAGAAGATGGAGCAGAGGAGTACTCATAAACAATGTCGATGATAGATCCGGTAACGCCATTGACAAGACCTATATCCACCCATAAGTTATCAGAAAGCATGACTTTCTAGTTCTTGCAGAGAAAAAAAATTGTGTTGCAATTTATCGTCATCAGGCTCCTGAGTCATCATACATGGTGTTTTGAGAAATTGATTTGATAATGGGTGAGTAAAGGGACTTCAACATTTGAAGGTTGTGGTGTTGACCAGGTCGTTTTTAGCAAAAATATGGGGGACATCTTTAAACTCAATGATTTCTTGTTTAGAAAGTCAAGTATTTGTTCTTGACATGAGGAGCTCACAATCTTGTAATAGAGGGACAAAATTATGAATGTTGAGAAGAAAGGTTCGAAATGATACCTCTACAGGAGTGGAACCATGTTCCCTGAAGATAGCATTTAAGGAGATGGCAATGGTGAATTCTTTCCAAATTTTAACCTCATAGGAGTTACTGACATACAGAGGAATTTCCATGACAAGAGGAAGTTGACCAAGGTCCCCAACAAGGATGACAGATCTATTTCCAAATTCAGATGTATTGGAGTATGGGAAAGTTTCATGAAGGTGGTAGTCAATATTGTTGAGCAACTTTGGGCAGATGAAACTCATTTAATCAATTAGAATATATTGGATATGTTTAAGGAAGTCTTGAAAAGATGAAAAATATTGACCCTCAAAGAGATTGAGTTCTTTGGTAGGCATGTGTAGGTTGGCATGTATATTAGAAGCATACATGGTGTTTTGAGAAATTGATTTGATAATGGGTGAGTAAAGGGACTTCAACATTTGAAGGTTGTGGTTGTTGACCAGGTTGTTTTTAGCAAAAATATGGGGGACATCTTTAAACTCAATGATTTCTTGTTTAGAAAGTCAAGTATTTGTTCTTGACATGAGGAGCTCACAATCTTGCAATAGAGGCACAAAATTATGAATGTTGAGAAGAAAGTTCCGAAATGATACCTCTACAGGAGTGGAACCATGTTCCCTGAAGATAGCATTTAAGGAGATGGCAATGGTGAATTCTTTCCAAAGGTTAACCTCATAGGAGTTACTGATATACAGAGGAATGTCCATGACAAGAGGAAGTTGACCAAGGTCCCCAACAAGGATGACAGATTTGTTTCCAAATTCAGATGTATTGGAGTATGGGAAAGTTTCACGAAGGTGGTAGTCAATATTGTTGAGCAACTTTGGGCAGATGAAACTCATTTAATCAATTAGAATATATTGGATATGTTTAAGGAAGTCTTGAAAAGATGAAAAATATTGACCCTCAAAGAGATTGAGTTCTTTGGTAGGCATGCGTAGGTTGGCATGTATATTAGAAGCATAAATGTTGAAAGCTACAACTCCATTTGGGGTGAGTAAAGGGAGAGGGGAATGGCCTAGGGGCGACGTAGAGGAAAATGAGTACTTGATATTGTTAGTGAGGTATGATTTTCTAGTACCGAAAGTGCCTTGAATAAGAAGCATCAGTAGATGAAGGCTAGATTTGTATGCGAAGTGGTGGAGAATAGTATCCAAAGCCAATTGTTATTCTAGAGATAAAGAAGAAGAGGCAAGGACACACTTCCTTGCATGAAAAATCAAACATGTGCGCCATTACTGTCCTCAATAAAATTTGGTGCAAGAGGTTGTAAAGAAGGCACAAAAGGATGGGCATTGCAATTGTGCAGGGTGCCAAATGCATGGAGTCCCAACATATGCAGAATGTCTAGCCTTGTTGTGTTTCCGAGCCGAAGGAAAGACAATAGATGTCATTCATTTAACATCGAATCATGCCATAGCAGAATGCCCAAACGGGCCCAGTGCATTTTGGAAATCAGAAGAAAATTTTCTCTATGTTTTATGCTTCACTATTGGAGATGCCAGACACAAAAAAGGAAAATTGCAGCCGACACATACATGTCAAAGCATTAACCAGGAAGGAAACAAATAAATATGATCTTAAATATAACAGTGAAAATAATTTGAAGACATCATTTTCAAGATGTGAAATAAATGCATAAAGAAAACATTAATGTGGGGAGCTACAAGATTTCAGTACGTCTATTACATATTTTATTACCATTCAAAATCTTGCATGTATTCTAAATTTTGCAGTAAGTTTACAGGAAATGACCAAAATACTTAGGGTAAGTTATCACATAATACAATTTCACTGCAACAAGCTCCTACAAGATTGTCTTTTGATGTATGCTAGGTTGTAGATGCTTTCATTTGTACTAGTCGTATTTGGAAGTTCGTATAAATAAAAAAATCATTCTTTCTTTAACACGTAAAAATAGAATAACTACATATAATGATATTTGTGGATTTAATATATTTGCATTCCTTGTTCATATTATCCTTGAAACCTTTCATTTAATGGGTCAACATAAACACTGACATGGAATTAATTTTACCTTTTGAAAAAATATTAATAAGAATCTAAAGGAGGAAGAGTTGGATATTATATATATTTCTCTTTAATAAAATAACGTAATCATCAAGATAATGCTAAGAATTAGAGAGCGAGAAAAATAATATTTCCATTCAAGTATTAAGTATAGAGTTGTCACATATAATGGATGGTATTCATGGAGATATATATTTGTTTAATTTCAAAATAATATCGTAAACCAAGATGTACTTACTCCAATTTAATGTGAATAACAATAACAAAAATATGCATTTAACTTATGGTATATTACCCTATAAACAAGTACGTAGAATAATCGTTTGAGGTTAAATCATAATATATTGTGAATTAATAGATATCTTATGGTTGATAAATTACATATACGATGGTTGTCCAAACCATTTCAAGGTGTAAAAATAGGGGATTCACAAAGGAATCCTACATTTGGAGTAAGAAATAATAATGAATCGGTATTAAGAATCTTTTGTAGCTAAATATAAAGAAACATGATGGTATTTTATGAAATATGGATCAATGAAATAGGATAGGTCAGTTAATAATGTTTTGGTTCATCTTGTAGGCCTTTATGTTGTCACGGTAATAGCAGGAAAAACCATATGTTGTTTTACTGGAGTCAATGACCTAGGAGGATTAAATCTATGCACAGAAGCTGCACTAAATGTATGGCATACAAACAATTTGTACTATTAGTTTGTATTCCAAGAGCCACCTTTCAGAAAATGTAGTACGACATTGAAGAGCTTGGAAACCTAGTTCCAACAAGATAAACTTGATAATTTTTTGTCTAGCAGAACCATAATGAAGAGGTGGGCAATCGATAGGAAAAAAGAAGTTGACATTCTTCATAACTCTGTGAGCGAAGAAGATATTTATTTTAACAAAGATGGATGGACGACTTAAGTCCCCCAAATTAATAGATATTTTCATTATAGCATGAGCAGGAATACTCAGTCACGTCACATGATAGACTTTTCAATTTAAGGCTGAGGTTGTGCATCAATTTAAGGCCTTGGATTACTTTGGATTGGCACTGATATCTTACGTTGGAAATGTGCCAAGAGATTGAAGCCTGTGTTGTTCCTGCAGTCCATTAAGATGCAAATACTTTATGCTAGTGGTCTTACATGGCTCGAACCCACGCGGTTCGAAAATTGTTGTGTCTTGTGTTATTGATGTGCTTACGACCTCTATATGTTGGAGGGGTCATTCCCAAAAGGATTAAATAATTTTTAAAATTTATAACATTTTAAATTTCAAAAAACTATTTTTTAACCATAAACACGGAACCCTAATCCCAAATGTACTCAAAAAAACAATAGACAAAGTTTAAACCCATAAATTTCAGTAAATAAAGCTAAAATATTTAAATATTAATTATTTTTATATTATTATAATAGTCATTCCCCCGCTTTCCCCAAAATACTGGTATTTTTCACCATCCCAACAACCTCGTCCCCCTCCATTTTGTTGCCCCCCCCATCCCCAAGACATAGCTTACTGTGGGAAAAGGTCATGAGGGTAATTTTTGATGATTTGTTTTTGGTTAGCACAAAAGAGATATGTAATTCTTTGATTTTCTTTTCCTTTTTTGTTATTTTTTCAAATTTTGCTTATTTTCAGTTTTCAACATTCATACTTTTGTTTTATGACAAAATAATTGTTCCAATTCTATTGGTTGGTTGTCTAAGATAACATGTTAAAGGCTTCTCTCTATGAGACCATCAAACATTATTATGGGATGACTACAAGATAATAGGAGCCCATTTGGCGTTTACTTGATTAGAGATCGCTTAATCACTCCACCTAACCAATACATGCAACAATGTACTACTTGACAAATAAAATTCTCATTATTCTTCTTTGTTGATAAGGAGGTTATGGCTGGTCTCAACCCATGCATAGAGAGGACAAAATCTGAAAAACTTCTTAAAGATGAAATTCAAGATGGGTTGCAGCTTCCAAGTTTACAAGGGTGTAAAGAAAGACTTTTTCTTAGGCTTTATGTATCTGACAGAGAATAACCCAACATACATGTGACAAAATTAGGGTCATTTATCCGTATACTTCTTAATAAATGCAATTTTAGTTTACTTACAAATTATAACTACCCTATTTATAGATTCTTGATGGGAATATTATGGTGCTCAACATAACTCTTCAAAGGCTAGTCATCTGTGTCTTGTGTCATTTTGTAGCATTTTTGGGCATGAGTGCAATTGAAATTTGAAACTTGTTTGAGACCATTTACACCAAGAAGCACAACAAGTTGATGCAAGAGTGCATCAATAACCTTGTCTTTGCACAATTCATTTTTTGCCTTCACATCAAACAAGTGTAGGGAAAGGAGCCTAATGGTGCAATTGACTTGGATGATATTGACCCATATGTTGACTAAATTTCCACCAATGTTGAACCCATGTTTACAAATGGGGAGGTCGGGAAATGGAGAGAGTAGAAACAACATTTAATGTAGCAAGAGTGATGGGGGATGACATACTTGATGATGGTTGTTATCATGAGAATGGTTTACCATCCACTTTCAATTTGATGGAGATGGGGAAGGGGAATAAAATGTTATTTTTTGTGTGATTATTAATTTTTAGTGATGATAATCAATCATCATATGATAATAAGATATGCACTCTAATTGTTTCCATAAATCTAACAGAAAATAGAGTTGTTTATTGAAGTTCATTTCTTATGTTTTGACAATATTTTACATGTTATTTAAGGTTATTATGATTGAATATATAGCTTATTTCTCTTTTTTTTGTCGATTTTTCAATGAACATGAACCCAAGTAAAATTTTCCATATTGAGTTTTTGTTGAATATGAAATTTTGAACTATAGGTGCACCAGTTGATTTGAAAAAAATTGTTACTGTTAATCTATATCTCCGCTACATAAAAATAGATCAAAAAAGTTGAAAAGTCAATCTTTAAGCAATCCTTGGAAACAAATTATGTTATTTCAACATTATTCAAAAATGGATAAGAAAACTTGAAACATCAATTTCCCAAGAACCCTTGGAGACAAAACCACACAAACACATATATACAATAAATTATTAAGAATAGAAATACATACAAAAACATCTATACAAGAAATTATTAAGAATAAAAATACATACAAAAATGCATAATAGTCCTTTTAAGTCTATAAAATATACACTTATAATTCATGGCATTCATTAAAATCGAATACACTTTTTGATATGTTTTTGACTTGATTTGACTAATGAGGGGGTGGAGTTTATGGAAGTTTAGTTTACTTTTAGTTTTTCTGTGCTTCTATTTTTTTTTTTAGTTTTTTCAAGCATTGAAAACGCCCAAATGCCTGCAATAATGCTTGTATTCCTTCCAAAAACACCCCACTAATGGGTGTGTTATTTTCGGGACATTTCTAATAGGTGTCTAAGTCATTTCGGCACTACCAAAACATTAACAATGCATTTCGAACCGGTAAATCACTTCGGAATAATTTCCTAGAACTTAGCTCCATATAGTAAAAATTAATACTAACTATGCATAGTAGTGTCACATATAATAAGAAGTGGGATAAGCAGCCCAACTTGATAACTAAGCGTGTTGGTTATTATGGTTCGTTTTAGTTTTTCGTTCTAGCAGTTGTCTAGTTGTACCATCGTTTCTAAAGTAAAGGCAGATAAGGCAAGGTTCTTTCAAGTTATCACATAAAGAGCTTTCACATCTTTTCCATTCTCTAAGATTCGTTATATTATTTTCCATCAATAGAATCTCATAATATTGGTAAGCATTTCCAAATTCAACGGATCTTCCATGACACCCAAATGCCTGAACTTGAAGCTCAAAGTAGGAGGGCA
The DNA here is from genome assembly GCA_019776745.2 of Taxus chinensis. Classification (NCBI taxonomy): domain Eukaryota; kingdom Viridiplantae; phylum Streptophyta; class Pinopsida; order Cupressales; family Taxaceae; genus Taxus; species Taxus chinensis. The sequence continues at coordinate 43,110,411 of CM034148.1, read as the reverse complement.
AAAAATGACAGATGAGAGTCTGGGACTGAAGGCTCCAATAAACGCCATGGCCGATGGATTTCGGTAGTATTAAGAGCTTTACAAATTTGTAGAAATGACCAAAAGTCATCTCCGATTTGTAATACCTACAATTCATTAATGATTTGTAGCTCGAATTGTAATATTATTGTTGGTGATTTTTCATTCCAAAAGTAGAAAATTGTAATACCCACAGCTATGATTATGTGTACCCATCAAAACTTCCATGGCTAGCATTATGTTCCTTATCATCAGTTTTCCACACACTCAGTTGGAGGGAGTGGCATACGTGGCAACACTTATTCTCACAAAAATTGTAACCTGTGTATTATATAAATTCATGCCCCACTTCATTCATTTTACACTTGGTTTCATTCCTTGGATTTTGCCGCTTTCCATTACTATTTTTATTCTGCAAAATTAAGGAAGAACCCAAGGAAAAATGGATATAACTGTCACAAATTCACGGGTCATTAGGCTTGCGTCTCATACTCAAAAGTCCTGATTTGTTTGACCAGAGACACATTGTGAAAGCTTACATTTATAGGACGTATACCTGAAACGAATATCAAGCAGTTCAATGCTAGAATGACTTAGAGAAGAATAAGAAGGAGGGTGGGAGTGAGGATTACCGTTTACTTTAAGTGAGTTATTGTCTGGATCAATTGTTTTAAAATCATGAACTCACGACTTGTGAGAAAGCTCCATTTCCCACATTTTCACCAGGTTTTCAACTGTTTCTTCTAGGGAACCCTTAGCCCATAACTGCATAAACATATTCCCAACCATATTAATCAAATTGTCCAAATTGGAAACAACTGACTACCATAAAAAAAAAATAGAACTTTTTCCAGATGTTAGGAAAGAGGGCGTTGACATCTATATAAACAGGAGCTTGTTGTAGTGAAATTATATTATGTGATAACTTACCCCAAGTATTTTGGTCATTTGTTGTAAACTTAATGCAAAAGTTAGAATACATGCAAGCTTTTGAATGGTAATAAAATATGTAATGGACATACTGAAATCTTGTAGCTCCCCACATTAATGTTTTATCTATGCATTTCTTTCACATCTTGAAAATGATGTCTTCAAATTATTTTCACTGTTAACATCTCTCACCATTAATATGCAATTTGACTATCGGATTCAACCTGATTTTTCTTTCCTAGGCATGATCTAACGACCTATTGATAATCCGGGTTTGGTGAGAAAAATACGGGGACATCTTTTACCATTAAGATAAGACCTGACCTTTTGGGCTCGATCTGATCTTCCATTTCTTCTCCTAGGCACGCAAAGAACCAGATTGGACAGAATAGGGGTGGAAGTGGTTGATGAGTAGAGGGAAAAGTGATCTACCAGAAGAAGGAGTTGAATGCGGGAGATATTCGAAGAGATCCATCCCTTGAGCACCTGACAAATTTTTAAAGATCTGATTATGGGAATCACGATCGGAATCATAGTGAGCACTAGTGCATTCAATGTTTGGATTTTTTGGGGGAAAAGGCTTTGTTGTAAAATGTTATAAATAGGCATAATTTTTCCGTGAAAATGGTTGGGATTTTGTGAACATAGAAGTATTAGGAGTCATAAATTGATTTGCTAAAAGAAAAGCTTGATAGAGCCCGTATTTTTAAGAAACTATCTGAAGAAGCCTATTTATCTCCTGTGTGTTACATTTGATCATGTCAAGGTGGTTGCGAGTGTACAACCATTGACAAGCTTTGAGATTGTTTGAGAAACTTTCCCCTGTTGATAAATATAACCAAACTGGAGTTAATCTATGTTATTCTTGGGAAAAAATTTTGTTTTCTTCGTTTTTGAATGTTTGTAAGTATTTCTTCTTGTTCCTGTTGCATTCTCACATTAAAATATATGTGAATCACACAAGATCTTATCCTTGTGACAATTTGGTGGCATTTGTAATTTCATTTAACAGAAGAGATTTTATTTGATAGTGAAATAAACAAATTTAAACTCATTGTGACTCTTAGCATGACTATAAGGTTGTTTGTTAGCCTTTGAGGGTATCTTAGGCATGATGAAACAGAGATTGATAATGTTCAGTTAAGTTTTCCAATCCAAGCCTTCATTTTGGATCCTTGAAGTTTGTGTGAAAAGTGCTGATCCGGGCCTCCATTAAAGCACATATCCTGGTTAAAGAAACATCCTAGCTACTCTGAAAGCATTCTGCTATTCGAGCTTTCCATTTTTATAAAATTTCTCAAATATATGGTATAATCAACTTTATCCTACTTCACTTCCCACAAAAATTCATTCAAAACAATTAATCATACCCATACTACCCCTGTTTGTCATGTATGTATACAAATGAATAAATTTTATTACCAAAACATGCAGAAACTATCAAGTTTTCATTGTCTTTAGTGGCCTAAACCTTGCCTAGAAAATATATCCATTATCTAGAGTGACAACTCATGAGATTTAGGTTTTGTTGCATTGATCATACTTTCTTCAAGGTCTTCTTAATACTTCATAGGGAAGGATATCCCCATCTCCTCCATAAACAACATGCTACAAAAGGGTCCTCTCACCCTGGTTGAAAGGCACAACCATAAATTAGTGAGGATAGGTCAAATCCTCTTACGGGTGCTACCCATTTCTCCACATCTAAGTGACAAAGAGCAAGTTGCATTTCATCCTCGGCTACAAAATGACACACTACATGGTCTGCTTTCCTCTAAGCTTCCTGCCAAAATTGTGATGCTGCTCAGCTTCTGAGGGAGAATCAATTTGGGTACCAACAAGTTCAAAATTTACCCTAGCTCAAAGGAAAGTCTTAATAAGATCATTTAGTGTGTTTCAGTGTGTAGGGAATAGTGTCTAAGGTGATTGATCAACTTATTTAGTTTTGATGAGAGACTACTTCCTCTGTAAGCCTAAAAAGGCTATTTTTGGCTATTCTGTAGCCAATTGAACACCCTTAGGACGTTTTTAGAGAAAATATAAATCATTTGAGCGTGATTTCAGAGATAATTAAAGATGTCTAAGTAAATTTAGGAAAATTTAGGAAATAAAATCTCATTCAAGAGTAATTTGTTTAAGACCGGATTTTCACATGTAGGGAATGAAAGCTAAAACAATGAAAGATGACTTCTTTGGATGATTCCAAGAGTTATGGAAAGATCTGGGATGAAAAAGTAGGAATTGGAAGGCTATTAGAATAATCTAAAAGGTGGAATAATCAACATTGATTCAAGGCTTAAACATTTCTTTAGGTATTACAAAACCGTCAACTTCCCCTTCTAGTTCAAAATGAAATAGGACCTAAATTTTTAGTTGCAGGCATAATTATATTTTTCGAATAGTTTCATTGATCATAAAATGATTTTTGTAGTGTTTCAATGAATTATGGAGGTCAAGAATATGTAAATCATCCTCAAATTTCATTCATGGATTCATCCCCTATCTGGAGGAGGAAACCCATTTCCACGAGGAACAACTTGAGAAAAAAAGTGTCCATGTACCATAAACATGCTTACACCTAGGTTTCATCTTGGTCAATAAATTTAATTTTGACGGATTCATCATGTTAAAAGGTGAAATGTGGAGCTCAAGGAGTGACTTGATGATAATCATATCATGACTCTGTCATTGTATCCAAATCTCTCCAAAGAACAAGCTAAAATGAGCTAGTCATGCCATCGAGGTATCCATGACCATCATGCGTGAAGTATTAAGGCATCATCTATCTCCATGAGAGACATATGAGCAAAGACATGTATGAGAATCATGAATTTGATTCCATGAAATGATGATTTTAGAGCCAGGAAAGGCGAGGGGATGATCTTTATATGGAGCACTATCTTTCTAAGAATGAGAAATCATCTTAGTCACTTGATGCAATTCACTTGGTAATATTCATAAAAACTCATTCAACACATAGTAGTGTGATAAAAATTTAGGGTAAGTGCATGGAAATAGGGGGCCAAAAGGGGGTAAAAAAGGGACACATTTTTCCTGAAATCAACAAAACTTGAACTTCATCTAATAATTCGGCATGCATATGCTCAAAAATTGAAAAAGTGATAATAATGAGTATTGTAGAGCTTGGAATTTAGTTCCTAAACTACTTATTTTTTTCTGAAAATGGTGGATATTAAGAGAGTCAAATGTGGTGCTCACAAAAAGTGTGTTTATTTTTGTGTCAAAAAGATAAGAATTTATTGTGTGTTCACCCCCCCATTTTTTGAGTTCTATAAATTATTTTTCAAATACCTTTGGTAGAAAGTTATCTAAGACCATGTGTGAGGTCCCACTAAGTTTTCATAATTTTTGGATGAATATATAATTTTTTTTATTGATTTTCAAAGTATAAATATCCTGAAAATGAAATATTTGTGTGTGTGCCCCTATAACTTTGAGAAAAAATCATCTTTTTATTTATTTTTGGTGTGTGTAGAATGGAGTTTAGAAAAAATCATAAATTGTGTACCAAAACATATGCATAGGTTTTCGCAAGAAAAGAAGGAACTAGTAAAAGAAATTATGGATGAAAGCCTTAAACTAATCAGATTTTAGAAATAATTATATCCTCATCAAGGTAAAACCAAGCTTGACATCATAGTATAATTTATTTTTGAATAATATGTTATAATGCATGAGATATTGGGGTGCACACGAGACATTTTGATGTATTTATGTCAAACATGGATTTATTCATGGATTACACAGTTCAAACCTTTGGTTTGGATATCCAAGGAAAATCCAAGCCTATGCATTGAGAATTTCAAACCCAAAGAAGATGAAACACTCTCATGCTCCTATTTTCTGTGTGGTATATGTGCTTAGGGGAGGGATATATTTAATAAAATAAATGGTTTAAGTATAATTTTTTCTTTTATTAATCGTTATACTGTTATTTCAGTATAAAGATTAATAAAAGAAAAACTTATACTTTAAATTTATTTTAGTAAATATAAGAAGTTAGGGTCACTCTACACCTTATGGAACTAGTCTCATAGCTCCATCTATCATAGTTTAGAAGATAGTTTTTCATAATCTAATCTGGTCAGTATATAGGTATTTTTCAGGATTTCAACATTCAACATTCAACCTTCAAGATTTTAGGGTTTAAATTATACAATCGATATCTATTTTGTGAAAGAATATAGTCATTGTTTAGGTTTTGGGTCCTTTTGGATTAGTTATTGACATTTTCACGAGTGTTAAATGTGTAAAAATTAGAATTTACAAACCTCAAAACTCTCAACAGTAGCGACAACTGATCGAATATATAGACTCATGAATTTTCCCACGAGCATGGAGTTATATCCCTAATTGTTTCTTAGAATATGGTTAAATTATATTATGGATGAGAGTAATTTTATGAAAATGGGGGGGGGGGACCAAAAAGTGGACCTTTTGGCCATTTTAGCCATAATGCACTTGTGTTGTGGCTCGGTCGTGTTATAACACGATAGGGAAAATTCAGGGTCACGTTATAACGTGAGCGTGTTCCTATTTTTTATGTGGTATATGTGGATATATTTAGTAAAATAAATGGTTTAAGTATAAAAATTATACTTTAAATTTATTTTAGTAAATTTAAGAAGTTATGATCACTTTGCACCTTATGGAACTAGTCTCATAGCTCCATGTATCACAGTTTAGAAGATAGTTTTTCAGATTCTAATTTTGTCAATACATAGATATTTTTCAGGATTTCAACATTTAGCATTCAACATCTAGCCTTCAAGCCTTTAGGGTTTAAATTATACAATCAATATCTGTTTTGTGAAATAATATACTCTTTGTTTAGGTTTTGGGGCCTTTTGGATTGGTTATTGAAATTTGTAGGAGTGCTAAATGTTTCAAAATTAGAATTTATAAACCTTGCAAATCCCAAAGGTAGCAACAATTAATCGAATATATGGACTCGTGCAGTTCCTAACAACACATAATAAATCAAAACACATATGTAAGTTTTTATCAATTCAAATAATCAAGGGAATGGTCATCATGAGGTGATGCAAAACTCTAACACATTTGAATGCATTCATCAACTCATAATAACCAATTTCAATCATTCTCATTAGTATCTTGTATTTAGAAGTCTTTCCAAAAAGCTCTATAGGGTCAAATATGAAAAAATGGCACAGTCAACCTAAGATTTACCCTTCCAACCCCCATATCCCCCTCTCACATTTTTTACATAAGCCCAATCAACTGTTAAAATGAACCCTAAACCATAAACCACAAGCCCTAAACTATCCAGGTTTATTCTTTTCCGTGGATCCTTAAAATCTGCGGGTTTCTCTTTTTCCATGGGTCCTAGTTTTCTATAGGTTCCTTCTTTTCCTTGGATCCCTGTTTTTCATGGATTTTTATTTTCCGCGGGTCCTAAAATCTATGAGTTAATCAAATTCCACATATCAAAATGGACAGACTACAAGACCTAATTGGAAGCTAATATGTTAGTAGGAGTTACCTTAAAGTTAAATTTGATGGCCCTGTCACCGTCAACTATACAGACAACATGGGAAACTTAAAATGGTCATAACTTTTGATCCAAGTCGCTCAATAAGAAAAAATTTAATATCGTCTGAAAGGTATTATTATATTATTTTGTTAAGAATATTTTATCGAACATTTTTTGTTTCCCCAACACTAGGTTCTTCTGATCACTTAAGGAAAAAATCGACTAAGTATGAAAATCCCGTAGAATTCTTCCACGTGTCTCATCAGCGCAATCTCAAATATGGAACTTTGAATCAGGTTCTCAAACTCGTGGAGGCACTCCATGTGTCCAAGGTTTGATGAAGTCAATCCCAAAGCAAGTTGAATATTCAAGCATACGTTTGCCCCATATAATCCATCCACGTGTCTATCCAGAACATGTTTGATATAGGCCCAAGGAAAGAAGACCCTAAATGAGTAAAAACCCTCCACATGGCAAGAAAGGGAGCTTCACTAGTTAGACACTCAACGGCAATACCGAGTAGGGAGTAAATGCATGAATTCCTATAAAGGGGAAAAATCTTTTTCCTAGATCTGAATTAAATTAAAAATACTGACAGTGGTAGTGCTACATTTAAAATATTGGGAGTAAGAGCCAGAAGGATAAGTGCAAAGGCCTTATCAAAATTAAAAGTAAAAGAAGGTGGTAGCTAAAAGTAACAGAGAGGAAAAGAGTTCCTATAAAGGAGGAAGAAAGGAAAGGATAAAAAAATGGAGAGAGTTTTTTCTTTGCATCAGAAGAAAGGAGGAAATGAAGAGTTTTAGTATGTTTTTGTAAAATCTAGCCTTAGTAAGCCTCTGTCATAGAAGAGAAGTGTAATATGTGCTTTCAAGGGCCTTATGTACCCATTCTCTATATGAATAAAGTGTTCTTATTCTGTGCAATAAAATTTTTATATGTTTTGAATCTTCTTTATTTTATGAGAAGTAGTTCTAAATGAGTCAGGAAATTCATCGTGCTTGATGCCCTTAGAATTTCTCTGTTTCGTTTATTATCTATAAATCAATCATTTTTGCTCATCAGACATTTTCATTATCAGACTAGTGGATCATGTGTTTGTAGCCCTTCAACTATTCTAGATAAAGGTTTTAAAGTATTCTATTACTTTTCTCTTCTCTTAATATTGGTGCATCACCTTTTTATTTTTTAGTCATTTACATGCATTTCTCTAACCCTACCCCAACTAAAAGAGAAGAGCTAGCTTCTTTAAAATCTGGAGGTCACCTTAGGGCACACGTCTCACCAACCTAAGGTTTCCTATGGCTCTGATGGTTCATATGTAAGGATCATTGTCAACAGTTTTCCTGGCACGCCCGTGGGACATTAATCCCTGGATTAAGTAACATAAAAAATATATCAACTAGAGTAAGGCCCAAATCATCCACTTGAGGGAACAAAAATGAATGTAAATGAGGGAGATCAAGGGAAGAGGGCCTAATCAACTATTTGTAGCTATCTCCTCCATGACATAGAAGAGGAAGATAGGTTCAGAGGTCTTCGTCCCCCTTGGACCGGACTCTCTTAACCCCTCCACTAGGTAGGACTTTTACATAATCAACAAGGACCCTCAGGTCCTATCATTATGGCTCATCTTCAATCCTCCACCTCTGAGACCATTTTTTCATGGGATCAAGGAAGCCCATTCATTTTTTCCCACACCCTTAGTGGTATGGAACCCTATTCGAGCCAATGCATTAAAAGTGTTACCCAAATTTAGTGGTGAGGATTTCAAAACCCTGAGGAACATCTCCAAGACAGTAGCGGAGATATATGTGCAGTATAATTATATAAGGGAGCAAGATGTTTCCTTACGTCTGTTGGCCACCTCTTTTAAGGGAAGGGCCTTGGAATGGTACTGATCTTTAACCCCTAACTCTATTGGTACTTGGGACTAATTAGGGGGGCCATTCATGGCAAGGTTCGGTGAAAAGGGTCATGACCGATCATCACTCCTATAACAACTAATTGGTATAAAAAAGAGTCCCACAAGAGTTGATGATGGATTTTAACACCTAGTTCTATAAAACCTAGAAAAGGATTCTGGTTTTGGCTAGACCACCTACAGGTATGGCTATTGTTTTTTACTTAAAAGCCCTAAATTCAGATATTTCGGTAATGATTCAACATTGGGAGGGGATTATTTTCCACAGGCCTATAACATTGCAGTCCAATATTGAGAATAATCTAATAGATGCAGGAAGATCCCTCCCAGAACTCTTTTTTCCAATAAATCCTGAGATAGCCCCCTTTCCACAAGTACAAACACTGAGCCCATCCTCGACCCCTACATATTTATATAATTACCCCCTGGTGGTTATGGCTCCCATTCTGCTGCCACTATGACGGTCTCATCTTCCTCTCCCTGAGATGGACAAGATGAGGAATATCCTGAGAAGTTTTTCTAACAAGATAGTGGACCTTAAAAGGAATCAGGTAGCTTATCCAAGGAAAAATTATCAGGGTTTCTAAGGTAGCTGACCCACTTATCCCTCTACATACTAGAATAATCAAAGGCCACCAAAAACTCAACCATCAAATCAAATATTCCATGTACTAATGCCTCTTTGAACCACTCTCCCCAATAGTGGAAGAGAACTCGTCCCCAAAAAAACCATCTGGCTGAGGAGCCCAATGCCTGGTGCTTCCCTTGTAATAATTCTCATATGCCGAGAGACTGTCCCCAAGGGAACTTACAGCTAAGGATAAGGATAGAGAATAATGGTCAAAGAGAAGGTTATGATGCACATACATCTTAGACCTGCATCAGTCGAGGGATCCCAAAGTTCACTTCTTTCACACCCACATGTAAGGGATGTCCCTAGAACAAGAGGCAAAGATTGCACCAGAGCATGCCCTTTTCTCTTGGGTAGAAGGGGAGGAGTCCGTCTTCATAAATGAGGTATCTATCTCGAAACCTATTTAGTTTAACTATAACACCCACTTCAAGAAAAGGATCATTGAAGTTAATGCACCAGCTCTTACTTCAATCAACAAGGTGTATAAAGAGCCTCCTGGTTATCGTGAACATGCCATCACCAAGAATAAAGGAAGCTCCAAACCAACTGTACATGATCAAGAGGTCCATCACCTTGATAAGGAAAAGATGAAGCATCAGCCACCTCTCAAACCATCACTTCTTGGACCCATCAATGTAGTCCAATAGCTGAAAAAAGCACCAGGTAGCCAAATCATCTTTGTGGGATCTTCTAAGCATTCCCGAGCAGAAGGAGTTGCTCCAAGGGGCACTAAAATTAGAAGGGGATGCGACCATGGTGGTCCCTCAAAAGGATGGGTCAAATATGTCTGAGTGCCTACAGAAGCCATATTGTTAAATCAACAAGTAGAGGTGAGTAAGACCATGGCCCAAGCCTTTATTTTTAACTCTTATTATAGGTAAGAAGTTATTACATAACTCCATGATAGATTTCGGTGTGAGGACTACTATCATGCCTCAGGAAATAGCAGATGCTTTAGGATTTCAATATGAACCCTTAAAGAAGGGAGTTATGTAACTGGATGGGAAATCTGTTCCAACCATAGGAATTATCAAGGGACTCCCATTACAGCTCTATTCCTACCCAAATATAACTATTTGCTAAGATATCGTGGTGATTAATGTCCCACCGGTCTTTGGGCTCTTCCTCTCCCAATATTTCATAGCTAATATTGGTGGGTATATGTCTTTGGATTGGTCCCGTTTAATCCTATGAACCAAGTATGGGTCCAAAATTAAGGTCTTGTTCAGAACCACTCTCCAAAGAGCATATAACAGACTAAGTGCCTTCTTATTTCAAGGCCTCCCATGCTATCATCACCAGAGAAGAAGATTTGTATCTAGAGGATGGAGAGCCCCAGGAGGGTGATCATCTATTTAATCTTCCCCTGGAGATCCTTTTGGGAACTTCTATTCAACTAACCTAGGAACTTACGTCATTTTATGACAAAACCCCACAATCCCAAAGGTGAAAAGAGAAGGTGAAGCATGGGAGACAAGATCTCCCAGTAACCCTCTAATATGGACCCTATATTTTGATGGGCTAGAAGAAAAAATGGCTTGGGAGCTGGATTTTTCCTCATATCTCCTACCGGTAGGAAGATACTCCAGTCATTTCATTTCCAATTTCTCCTGTACTAGTAACAAGGCAGATTACAAGGCCTTGGTGCACAGTTTATGCACCACTCGGAAAGAGGGTGTCAGGTAGCTAAGATTATTTAGTGATTTAGAATTGGTGGTCACACAAGTAAGGAATACCACCGCCACTAATAACCCAAGGATGAGATCCTACTGGCATTGGGTATGGGATTTAATAGATGATTTTGAAGCCTTCAATATTAAGGTAGTTCCCCGTGATCAGAATGCAGAGGTAGGACATGATGGCTACCATTGGGTCTCAATTTGACCCAACCCAGGATCTACTTGAAAATAAAGATACCATAAAAGTGATCATTCACCCATCTATCCCTGACAACATAAACCATTGGCAGGTGTTTGATAATGACCGACAGATCATACACTTCCTCCAGCAGTCTGATCAATTCACAAATCAACTCCAGCCTAAGATTAAAGAAGCATATGGAGACCAAATGATATAGCTAAAGATGAACAAGATCCCAAGAGGATTAATTAATCTTGAGAATATTTTCCACTCAGATGATGCTAGTTTGGATCGAAGAAGGTTCAAGGCAGTAAAAGAAGACTATGTAGAACTGGAAATAGCTAGGGAAAAATGACTGAAAGTTGGAAAATCGGTGACCCAAAAGGAAAGAGACCGACTCATGGCCTTGTGTCACAAGTATGATAAAGTAATGGCCTAGACATATGATGATCTCCATGGTTATGATAAGGAAATTATCCAACACACCATTGACCTGGAGGAAGGGACTAAGTCTGTGTGTCAAAAACAAAGACCTATGAACCCTAAGGTATAAGCCCTCATGGTTGAGGAGTTAAGAAAATTAATGAAGCTCGTATCATTTTTCCAATCAAGCACACGACGCGGGTCTCCAACTTGGTTCCAGTAAGAAAGAAGAATGGTGAAATACGACTCTGCGTAGACTTCAGAGATCTAAATACGGCCTCCCTGAAAGACCATTACCCCCTACCCTCTATGGAAAAAAAATTACAAATAGTTGTGGGCTCTGAGATGTTTTCTCTTTTGGATGGTTTTTTGGGTTATAACCAAATATGGCTCATAGAAAAGGATCAACATAAAACTACCTTCATGATCAAATGGGGAACCTTCACCTACACAAAAATGCCTTTTGGGCTCACAAATGTAGGGGCTACTTTTCAAAGAGCCATGGACACCGCATTTGGGGAGTTGATAAACAAGGTAATCCTCATATACCTTGATGACCTTACTGTGTTTACTAAAATGGCGGAAGAGCATTTTGATGCTTTAGAAGCTGTGTTTAAAAAATGTCAAGAGTTTGGAATCTGTCTGAATCTAAAGAAATGTATCTTTAGAATTCCCCCAGGAAATCTCCAGGGACATGTTGTGTCAAAGGAGGGAGTTTCCATTGATCCCGAGAGAGTTAGGGCCATTTTGGAGCTTCCCCTGCCAGTCAACATGAAGGTTGTTCAAAACTTCTTAGGAAAGATCAACTTTGTCGGAAGGTTTATATCAAATTTCGTGGGAACTATCTGCCCAATCACTCTCATGTTGAAAAGGGAATACCTAGTTTTCAAATGGACTGATGAAGGTTGTCAATCTTTTGAATCAATAAAAGAGGCTATTGCATTGGCCCCCATACTCCACAACCCCAAATTCTCAAAGAGTTTCATTATGTATGTATATGGGGGAAAAAATAGCATAGCATCTGTGCTAACTCAAAAAGGAGAATGACAAGGGGAGGAACACCCAATCACTTTCTTTTCAAAAACCCTCCATGACTATGAAACAAGATATAATTTTGTGGAAAGGAAAGGTCTATGCCATAGTCAAAGGTCTGAAGAAATTTAGACACCTGGTTACACACAACAAAATTCATGGTCATGGTGGCTCACCCCAGTGTCAAAAATACATAATGGAGGGTGAGATAACTGAAAAAAAGGGAAAATTGGATAACCAAGATCCTAGGATATGACATAGAATTAAAACCCATGAAGCTTGTGAGAGGCAAGGGATTGTGTCAATATTTGACGCAGGAACTTGTCCCTGAAGCAAATGACGAATCAGAGGAGATAATGTACCTACATGAGGACAAACTTGAAGGGATGGGTCTCTGATAGAATTCATTTTATGCAAACCAGGAGAGTACCCAGGCCATCTCCCCTTTAAAAAGAGGAGATATTATAGGCAACAAGGGACTCATTTTGCTATGATTGACAACTTCCTTTTTAAGAGGAATTTTAATGGGTTAATGTTAAGATGCTTGGAAGATGAAGAGGCCAAGAGAGTCTTAAGGGAATTACATCATGGAGACTCAGGTGGTCACTTTTTGGCCCAAACCATGGCTATAAAGATCTTGCAAGCAGGATATTTCTGGCCTAGCTGTTTGCTGATAGTCATGCAGAAACAAACAAATGCAAGGTTTGTCAAGTTTACGCAGGTTTCTCGGAGAAACGCGGTGTTTCCCCTCAATCCCATCCTAATTGAGGAACCCTTCACACAATGGGGTCTTGATTTCATTGGAATGGTTAACCTGACTTCAAGTGCCAGACACTGGTGGATTCTCATGGCAACTGATTATTTCACCCGATGGATGGAGGCAGTTCCGCTCAAGGAGTCCACTGAAAATGTGATCCTAGGACTCTTGCAAGATATCACCACATGTTTTGGTCCCCCCCACACCATTATATCTAACAATGCCAAATCTTTCCTAGGAGCTAAAGTGTTTGATTTTGCGGTCAAGCACAAGATATATCTAAAGACATCCTCTAACTATTACCCTAAGGAAATGGCCTGGTAGAGTCTACAAATAAGAATCTGATAAGACTCATCAAAAGGATGGGACATGAGCATAAAATTTTATGGCACGAGCATGTTAAAACAACCTTATGGGCTGATCAGATCACTCCAAAACAGATCCTGAAAGCTTCACCATATGAAATAGTCTATGGAAAAAGTGTTGTGATGCCAATTTCTTTGGAGATCCCCGCATTACAACTACTGAAAGGATTTGAGATAGAGGAAAATGGAGTGATGCCAGTAAGGCTCGCCAAGCTGGTTGAACTCCAAGAGAGGCATGAACTCACCCATGAAACCATGATCAATCACCAACAAATAGTCAAGACATGGTTCGATCAAAAGACATCAGAGCCAAACTTCCAAGTTAGAACCATCATCTTAAAGTGGGATGCTAGAGCAGCCAAGCCTGGAGAACCATGGGAAGTTTTACCCTTGTGGACTGGACCATTCAAAATCAATGCATGTAAGCAGCATAACTCATTTGAACTTAAAACCATGGTGGGAGATCCTTTGGCTATCCCAATGAAATGGGATTCACCTGAAACCCTACGTTTAGGTGTCCTCAAAAATTGTATCATATGTACATATCTACTTCCCTTCTTTTTTAGTTTTTTTTTGTGCCTTTGATTTCTTTTGGATATTTTTTGCCACGTGTTCCACCACCCCTATCCATGTCTCTTTTTTTTTTTAAAGGAAGCACCTATGCCTTTTCTCACATTAAAGTCATCATCAAGGGTAAGGCCCCTTTCCTTAATGAAGAGATCCACAATTAATGCAAGATCTATCAAAAGGCACCGAGTTCAGTGCCTTGGGTCTCTCGCTTAAAGGGAAATTTGTAGGAAGTGACTCCAAGTACGTGTGAGATTTTACTCCCTAGGTAGAAATGGCTATTTAAAGGTGCCTCAAGCTGTTTGGTAGGGTCATTCTGAAGCATTTAGATTTTCTGAGTTAATCAGCGAATATCAAAGTTTCCAAAGCCTCCAGAGTCATTTCTAGATTCAAGAGACACCATGGCCGCCTCCAGCTCTATTCAACAAACAAAATCCTATGCAGGGAACCCATTCCTCCTCAATCACACTAGCCTAAGTTAAAATAGCCAGATCCATTATCCTAGTATAGTGACCCTTCACTAGTCAGTGACCCAACTGATGATATATTCGACCCCAATCTCAAGAAAAGGCCTAAAGCTTTAAGAAAAGCAGCATGCACTATGTTCAACCTTTTAGGTGACTCTGAGTCATTCGGTTCTAGGACCTTGGAGCACAACTCTTGCCCAATATATGGTTCCTCTTACGCACCCATGTGCCTAGAGCTCATACAAATGTGCGTGGCCTGTTTCAACTCAGAGAGCCATACAATCAAGGGCCGAAATATAGATGTGGTAATTACACCAAAGGCTATCTGGGACATGTTAGCCCTGACCTACGATCAGACAACCAATTTATATAATATAGCTAAACTTCAAATTGTATGGACCTTGTGTCAAATAAAGGTCCCTTTCCTCACCAAGGAGTTGCGGTTATCAGACACCAACGTTTCAAGGATTCCAGTTTCCCCATTCCCTTAAAATCCCTCATGGCTGACGCTCAGGATGTCTGTTCTATGTTGGATTTTATTTTCAGGTAGGACTCTGATCAAAGGCATTGAGGATTGGCAGATGGTGGAAATATTGTCTGGATGAGGACCATCAGCCAGAAGAAAACATATAAATTAAACTTCACAGAGGTCATCACGGGGTCAATTTGTGATCAGCTCAGAGCATTTCTTGATGGCATCCACCTTCAGGTATTCATCTTTTCTTTTCCACCTCATCTGTACCAAAATGCTCAATATTTTGGTCAGTTTATGACTCTGACCTTGTGGGATGTGGAAGTGAATCCCTCAAAATATTATCCCAGTATCTGCATGGACCCATGTACTGTCTCATTCTTCAGATGTCTACTAATTTTTCAAATATTTTTTGGAGCCTCTTTTGCTAGAGCTTGATCCTAAAGGAATCATTAACAAAATGAATGACTCTACCTGGTCTATCTTCTTAGATCCATTACACACCTGCGACTACTTATTTTCCAGAGGGCATTCCATGATTCGGGTCCATGGATTTAGGGGTGAATCCTTCATGCTCCCGAGGGTTCTCACACCTCGATTTCTAGGTCTCGAAGTCACCAGGATAGCTTATCATCCTGGACCTGGAGGTCAGATCGACCTGAAAGAAGAAAGTGGTCTATGAGCTTCCATTTAGTAGGGGAGGGATTACCATGTACTCAAAAGGTGAGTAGACCATTGTCTATCACATAAAATTGGCCTCCTATGGTTTCACCTTGATCAAGGACTCATGGAGGTATGATCCAGATGGGAAAATGGATACTACTCTATCTACAAATAAAATCTCTGACTCTTGCAAGCATGAGCCGAGGCCACTTTTTGATTCACGACAAGGATCCCCCAGGCTGAATCAATTGATATTTTCATCGAACTCTAGGACATCCCAACTCTGGACTGGGAGTCATTCCATAAGGTCAAATATGCATTTGACCCTACTCTGACAATTGGAAAAGGGCGTCAAGAAGCCTTAAAAAGAAAGGACTAGAGCCCTAAGAAAATCAAGGCCTTTTGGAAATATAGGCAGGAAATTGGCCAAACCACACAGAAATTTGAGGAGGTTCTCAGTGACGAACTATGGGAGGATAAGTGGGACACAGAGCATAACTTTGATCTAGACAATGAGGATATAGTTGTGCTCACTTCTTGAGCAATCTCTTAGGTCAACCGTGGAATCTTCTGAGCTTCTGTAGCAATGCGAATACCTAAGCAACCTTCATCTGACCACTCCTCTTCAGAATCCTTCATCAGTTTTTCCATCACCTTGACCTCTCAAAATTAATAGCAGAAGGAGACTCAATTTCCATCCTAGCCCACAAAATATGAAGTCAGTCGCAGTTCCTGTGATGTCCACACCACAACTGAGGACTTCTCTCTCTGTGACGCCTCCACTTCCACCTTTCCCTTTGGAAAGTCACCTTCAGTCTGTCACTCCATTTTAGAATTTCCTCTTTCTATCACTCCTCTACTTCTACAGTTCCCTACTACCATCCCAAGCTTCTCACCCTGTATGATCATAGCCCCCCTTCTTCAACCCTAGTATCTATGCAACATCTCAATTACCTGTGTTACTATTCCATATAACTTGCCACCCGGTTTCCCATTTTCAGGAGGAATGGTCTCTTCTCCTTCCGAGTTTTTGAGCCAAGTAGAGTCTGCTAAGTCAGCCCAAGATCAAAGGAGATTACAACTAAAAAAGAAGGAGATGGTAGCTCTATCAACTAAGCAGGAGTGATCCTTGTATGATCATCAATAGAGCTCTTTGACCATCACTCACCTTTTCCCTTAGGTATCCAAGTCTGCAGAAAAAATGTAGCATGATGACTATTCCATTAGCACTATCACAGTGGACCTTGCTGAATTTCGGCCTCAGGAAAAGTTGAGCTGATGAATGAAATGGTGGCGGTAGTCACTACCAACTACTTGAAATTCAGCAATCAGTTGAAAAAGACGCAAGCTAGCCTTTGAAAGGTAGAGGCTATAATAGTAGGTCGCATGGCTAAGCTTAAGGCCAAGGACAGAGAGGTAGATCAACTCAAGAAGGAGTTGAAAGACACGTCGACCAAGCAATCCCTTGTGGCTTCTCAAGCAGAGGAAAAATCTCTAACAGCTAAGCTCACTACATCTGAGGCCCTGGTTATTTCTACTCTCATAGGAAAAGAATGGCCTTCAGGCTAGGTTAAAATCTTATGATGAAATGGTCAAGGACTTGACCAATAAATTAGGGAAACAATCCCAGAAGGTGGGAATTTTATCGTTGGTGTAGGGGTTGTATGCCTCATGTTGTGATAGGATTTCCACCACTACTGCAAATCTAGCCCCTGACACTTAGATTTATATCCGATGCACAGGAGTTGTGCTCTAAGGTAGAAAGTGCAGTCTCCACCATCAACAACGCCTTATCCGCCAAGGTCCAGGAGTCAAATATTTTGATTCAAAAACTCTATGATGCCTCATACCCTGCTCTTTAGAATGCAGGAATCACTGACAAATGGTTGATAGTGGCAAAGATTAATGAGATTTTGAGCTGTGATAAAGCTTCTATCAAATGTCAAAATCTCTTGGCACATATTTTCTAGGGAATGAAGGAAAGAAAGAAGAATATCAATGAATTAGTGCAACTAGGTTTCCCCTCTCCCTTCCCAGATGAGTCTATGGTCTTATCAAAGGACCAAATTCAACAACTTTTGATAGCTAAGTGCGAGGATAAGATGGTCTTCTAGTCTTTAAAAGAGGACTCTAATGTCGCTGAGGTCGAGGCCATCATTAATCCTATCATACAGTTAGAGTTTCACCTACATGTAGTAATGAAAATCCTCCAGGGTTTCTCCCACAAGGAGATAATTGAGCTAGACCCAACATTTCAAGCCTTGCAATGAAGAACCTACCCAATAGAGCAAGAATGGCTTGAATACCAGGATTCTTTGCAGAAGCTCTAAGTGGCCCTCTGTGAGCCACATTTTTTATTTTTGGAAAGGTGAGAGATGTCAGATTCTTCCATGACCAGCACGAAATCCCTTGGTGAGTCACCAAACTGATTATATTCTTTTGTTAGGACTCTTTTATTAAGCATTTTTGTTGCCCCGACTCTAGATTCTTTTGATTTCTCAAGGCCAAAATTGACTAAGTATGAAAAGACCCACGGAAGTCTTCCATGTGTCCCATCAGTGCAACCCCAAAGATGGAACTTTGAATTGGGTTCTCAAACTCATGGAAGCTCTCCAGGTGTCCATGGTTTGACAAGGTCACTCCCAAATCAAGTTGAAGAGTTAAAGATACGTCTTCCTCACAGAAGCTCTCCACGTGTCTATCTAGCGCATGTTTGATATAAGGATGGGAAAGAAGACCCTAAATGAGTGCGATCCCTCCACGTGGCAAGAAAAGGGAGCTTCATCGGCTAGAGACTCGGCGGCAATACTGAGTAGGGAGCGGATGCATGGATTCCTATAAAGGAGTGAAATCTTTATTCCAGATCCGAATTAAAATACTGACAGTGGTAGCACTTGCATTTAAAATATTGGGGGTAGGAGCCAGAAGGATAAGAGCAAGGCCTTATCAAAATTCAAAGCAAAAAAGGTGGTAGCTGAAAGTAACAGAGGAAAAGAGGTCCTTAAAAGGAGGTAAAAATGAAAGCAAAAAGGAGAGTTTTTCAGTAGAAGAAGAGGGAGGAAAGCGAAGGGTTCTGTATGTTTTGTAAAGTCTAGCCTTAGTAAGCCTCTGTCATAGAAGAGAAGTGTAATATGTGCTTTCGAGGGCCTTATGTACCCATTCTCTATATGAATAAAGAGTTCTTATTTTGTGCAATCGAATTTTTATATGTTCTGAATCTTCGTTTCTTTTATGAGAAGTAGTTCTAAATGAGTCAGGAAATTCATCGTGCTTGATGCCCTTAGAATTTCCCTGTTTCGTTTATTATCTATAAAGCAATCATTTCAGTTCCTCATAAATTTTCATTATCAGAGTAGTGGATCATGTTGTGTAGCCCTTCTACTATTTTAGATAAAGGTTTCAAGTATTCTGTCACTTTCCCTTCTCTTAGATTGGCACATCACCTTTTTATTTTTAGTCATTTACATGCTTTCCTCTAACCCTACCCCAACCACTAGAGAAGAGACAACTTCTTTAAAATTTAGAGGTCACCTTAGGGCACATGTCTCACCAACCTAAGGTTTCCTACGACTTCGATGGTTCATCTATAAGGATCATCGTCAACAGGTATCCTCTTCTATATGGAAGGATTGATCTCTAAATGAGATTTTAAGGAATGTTTGAGGGTGAGATCCATCTTCTTGAACTCTAACTAAATTGAATCACTGTGAAAGCCAATCTCTCAATTGAATCACCTTGTTTATGAGAGGTGGGGTAAGTAACTAAATAGATATGACATCTATCTTGTTCCTTTCAATACATATTACACATCTTTGCGAAACCTATTTCTCCCCACATATACTTGTGCTCTTGACTATCAATTTATTCACACTCTAAAACAAATTTCACATTTATCATGTTTTCATGTATGGTATTATGTAAGCCAGGATGACCCATTGGAAGCTGGAAAGAATAACCAAATTCTCATATTCACATTCATGATTCACTTTGATAGATGTTCATATTCACAAGAACCTCTTCTTCCTTCAAAATTCCTGGTTTTTCTCACTAACTCAATAAGGATTACACATACTCCAGAAATTTCACATTTCTCATGACAGATATGGTCGTTGCTACATAGATGTTCAACATTGGATTCCTAACTATAAAAATGATCCTTGCATTTTATTGAAGAGAAAATATTCAAAACATATTAAGAATGTTTGAGGTAATTATTTGGGATCATCACAATCGGCCAAGGAAAGAAGCTATTTAATAAAATTTGGACATATATTGAGTGTTTGAATAAGAATGTCATTGCATCTGGAGAAACATTTTTAGACATTGGAGTAATGCATCTTGGAAAATAAAATTGAACCTTGGAAATCCTCTCAAATTTCCAACTTACACACGTATTGGACATATCAAGCTCTAATCATCGAATGAAACCTTTGTTCCCAACAGCTTACAACTGAAAGAAATATTCAAAAGAGTGTCAAAACTGATAAATATTTCTTGGTATCCTAATCCATCAGACCCATAAATACCACTAAACTTATTATTCTTAATTTATAACACTCTTGGAGCTCTAAATACTTCAAAAACTATAGAAAAAAGTAGATAGATGTATTGGGTAGTATTTCTTTGCACCAAATTGTTCTTGGATATCTGGCATTTCTCTCCTTCAAAATATCAACAGATGAAATGCATCAAATTGTGATGACTCTATTTGAATGTTCTGCCTATGAATCAGATGAACCCTTTTTAGCTGAATACTCTCTGTCAATACTAATAAGAATGAGTAAGACACAAAACATTATAGTGAGTGAATGGGTAAGCCTAAACCCTGAACCCTAAACCCTGAGCCTTAAACCATGAGCCCTAAAACCTAAACCCTAAACCCTGATCCTTAAAACCTAAAACCTAAACCCTAAACCCTCAAACCTAAACCTTAAACTCTGAGCCCTAAACCCTAAGCCCTAAGCCGTAAAACCTAAACCATAAACCATAAACCATAAACCCAAAACCCTAAGCCCTAAACAATGAGCCCTAAAATATGAACCCTCAAACCTAAATGATCAAACCTAAACCCTAAACCTTGACCCTTAAACCATTAACCCTCAACCCTCAACCCTCAACCCTCAACCCTAAACCCTAAACCCTGAGCCTATACCCTAAAACTTAATCGTTATAACCTAAACCCTAAGCCTTAAAACCTAAACCATAAACCCTAATCCATAAAATCTAAACCATAAACCCTAAATCTTGAAACTTAAACTCTAAGCCATCAACCCTAAACCTTGAGCCCTAAACCCTAACAGCTAAACCCTAAACCCTAAACCCTGAGGCTTAAACCCTAAACCATAAACCCTGACACTTAAACCTTAAACCTTAATCCCTAAACCCTCATCCCTAAAACCTGAGCCTTAAACATTAAGCCCTAATCCCTAAACCCTAAACCCTAAACTCTAAACCCTAAGCCCTAAACCCTGAGCCATAAACCTTGAACCCTGAACCTTAAACCATAAACCCTAAACCTTGAACCATGAACCCTAAACCCTAAACCCTAAACCCTAACCCCTATACTCTAAATCCTAATCCATGTACCCTAAACCCTAAACCTTTAGCCTTAAAACCTAAACCCTAAACCCTAAAAACTAAATCCTAATCCATAAACCCTAAACCCTAAACCCTAAACCCTAAACACTAAACCCTAAACCCTAAACCCTAAACCCTAAAACCTAAAACCTAAAACCTAAACCATAAACCTTAAAACTTAAACCCTAAGCCATCAACCCTAAACCCTAACCCCTAAACCCTAAATCATTACCCTTAAACCCTAAACCCTAAATCCTAAACCTTCAAACCTAAACCTTAAACCCTGATCCCTTAACCCTAAACCCTAAACCCTGAGCCGTAAGCCCTAAGCCCTAAATCATGAGCCCTAAACCTTGAGCACTAAACTGTGAACCCTCAAACCTGAACCCTTAGTCCTAAACTCTAATCCCTAAGCCCTAAACCCTAAATCTTGAGCCCTAAACTGTAAACTCTAAACCCTAAACCATAAACCATTAACTCTAAAGCTTGAGCGCTAAACCCTGAGCCCTAAGACCTAAACCCTAAACCCTATTTTTAGCACCCTAAATCATAAACTATAAACCATAGACCGTAAACCCTAAACCCTAAACATTGAGCCATAAACCCTGAGCCCTAAACCATGAGCCCTAAAAAATATTCCTAAATATTCCTAAATTACCTCCAACACTTATAAGATTCTCTAAAATCACCTTCAGATGCTTAAAATATTTCTTGAACTCTCCCAGAATGTGTTTGATTAGCTCAAAATTGCTTTTTTAGGCCTCTAGAGGAAGTTATCTCCCATCAATTCACACTAAAAAAAGCCTTGTTAATCATTTATTTTGACCCAAGGTGAGAATGGTACTGAGGCAAGCTGGCCAGAGGAAGAATGCACCATTTACCATGAAGCAAAAGATGCATTCCCTAAGCTTGTAAAGTAGGTACTCATCCATAGTATGATTTTACCATATTCTAAGAAAAAAATAGGGATTCAACTCCATGCTCATGGGGAAATTCATGAGTCCATATATTCGATTAGTTGTCACTACCTTCGAGAGATGTGAGGTTTGTAAATTCTTATTTTGATACATTTAACACTCTTGCAAATGTCAATAACCAATCGAAAAGGCCCCAAATCCCAAACAATGACTATATTATTTCACAAAACAGATATCGATTGTATAATTTAAACCCTAAAATCTTGAAGGCTGAATGTTGAATGTTGAATAATGAAATCCTGAAAAATACCTATGTACTGACCAAATTATAATATAAAAAACTATCTTGTAAACCGTAACAGATGGAGCTATGAGACTAGTTCCATAAGGTGCACGGTGACCCTAACATCTTATATTTACTAAAATAAATTTAAATTATAAGAAATAATAAAGTATAAAGATTAATAAAAGAAAAAATTATACATATCCCTCTCATAAGCACATACACCACATAACAGACAGGAACATGAGCGTGTTTCATATTCTTTAGGTTTGAAATTCCAAAGACATAGGCTTGGATTTGCCTTGTATATCCAAAAAAAAGGTTTGGACTATGTAATCTGTGAATAAATCCCTGTTTGACAGAAAAACATAAAAATATCACGTGTTCACCCCAATATCTCATGCATTATAATATAATATTAAAAAATAAGTTATACTACGATGTCAAGCTCGATTTTATCTTGATGGTGATATAATTCTTTCTAAAATCCAATTAGTTCAAGGATTTCATCCATAATTTCTTTTACTAGTGCCTTCTTTTCTTGCAAAACCCTATGCATATGTTTTGGTGCACAATTTATGATTTTTTCATACAAATTTTTAAAAAAGTGGTTTTTTCTAAACTTCATTCTACACATACTAAAAAAAACAAAAAAATGACTTTTTTTTCTCAAAGTTATGGGGGTGAACACATAAATATTTCATTTTTGGGATATGTGCGCTTTGAAAATTAATAAAAAATTATATATTCATTGAAAAATTAGTGGGACCTCGTATATGGTCTTCACTAATTTTCTACTAAAAGGATTTGAAAAATAATTTATATAACTAAAAAAATGGGGGTGTGGCTCTTATAGTTTTGACGCAAAAAATAGACATACTTTGTGCAAGCACCACATTTGATCCTCTTAATCTCATCCATTTAAAAAAAGTAGTTTAGAAACTATATTCCGAGCTCTATGGTACTTATCACGTTGTCAATTTTGAGCATATGCATGCTGAATTATTTGATGAAGTTTAGGTTTCACTTATTTCAGGAAAAATGTGTCCTTTTTTTACCCCCTTTTGTTCCCCCATTTCCATGCACTTACTAATGAGTACCTACCTTACAAGCTTAGGGAATTCATCTTTCACTTCATGGTCAATGGTGTGTCCTTTCTCTAGCTAGCCTGCCTCAGTACCGCTCTCAACTTGGATCAAAATAAATTATTAACAAGGATTTTTAATCTTGTTTCAATGTGCATGGATGATTAGATATGATGAATGATGAGTTCAATGTGACTTGATGGAAGATAACTTCCTTTAGAGGCCTAAAAAGGCCATTATGAGATAATCAAACACCCTCTGGAAGAATTCAAGAAATATATTAAGAATCTGGAGGTGATGTCAAAGAATCTTGGAAGTGTTGGAGGTAATTTAGGAATATTTAGGAAAGGTTTTCTCATTCAAGGAAAATATTCTCAACAACGGGTTTTCTAGGTGCAGGGAACAAACACTCTAATGGTGAAATTTGACTTCTTCGGATGATTTTGGGAGCTCCGTAAGGAGTTAGGAGGAAAAAAAATAGGAATTGGAAATATATGTGAATCCTATACATGTTGGTGACATCCATTTTTCTCTAATACTTTAAGGTTTCATAAATAATTTCAAATTAGTGTAGCTACCCCATTCGGTTCCAGACAAAAATGGCCCTAAATTTGTAAGCTCTAGAGAGATTATCACCACATGGTGATAGGTGAATATTTGTAAATGTTTATAAGTACCTCTGGGAATGGGTACTTTCATAAATATACTGTTTTTTACCATGGATAAAGATATCATGAGGATGCGGCCACATTTTGTGAGTTGAAAACACCTTCCTAACACCCCGAGATGTGTTTTTGAGCAATGAAACTTCTAACATGAAAAAGTGGTAAAACATGAGTTACCCTGAGTTGAAAAAATATTTCTAAAACCTCAAGTGATGACTTAAGTGTTTCGAAACATTGTTATGATACCTACATTGTGATGGGAATATGATACTCTCTTCTAATTATAAGGAAAGAGCAAGGATAACTCTCTTACTTTTCAAGGCCTCCACAATTAACCCTAGTGATCACAAATCAGCTCCATGATTCTCAAACCATTTTCTAATTATTCATCACTTACTGAAATAGGTATTCACCATGCAGATGGAAGGATTTTTTAATGAATGAGATTATTTTCATGTGGCCACTTGTTGGACTGAAATGATGTGGTTATAATTTCCTTCTTCCTTTAAAGTGTGATCACACTACAAGGTTCAACTACGTGTTTAATAAAACTACCAAGTGAGTGACATCAAGTGAAACTTAGAAAAATTCTCATTGTTACATACATAGTGCTCTCTATGAAGATCGTCCTCTTACCCCTCCTAGCTCCAGAATTCTCCTCAGATGGAATCAACTTCAAGATACTCATACACCTCTTTTCTCATATGCCTCTCATGGAGATAGGTGATTCCCTGTTCCTTCACACATGATGGTCCTAAATGACTCAGTAGCTTGAATATCTCATCTTGGCTTGTTCGTTGAAGAGGTTTTAACATGATGGAAGATTCAAGATATGATGATCCTCAACTCACTCTATGAGCTTCCCATTTCACCTTTGAACATGATGACACCCTTTTTAAATTCACAATTCACTTCCCTAACCAAGATGTTACATGAGGGGAAACATGATTATAGTATCTGGACACATATTCACTCAATTTAGCCTCATGGAAATAGGTTTTTTCCTCTATATGGAAGGATTTATCCCTGAATGAGACTTGAAGGAATGTTTGAGGGTGAGCTCCATCTTCTTAAACTCAAACTACATTAAAGCATTGTGAAAGCCACTACCTGAATTACAAATTGTGAGCACATTTCCTAGTATTGATTAAGTGTTTATAAACAATCTAAAGAGATATAAACCATTTGTGAGCTTAAGATGACTACCATCACCACTCATGGTGATTCTTTCTCATCATGATCATGATGATAATTCCCTTAATGGATTGAATTTTAATAAAGTTATTGATGTTTTAGATCCTTCATAGGCCTCATGATTCTCCTTATTACACCCGTTGTCCATGTGACTATCTATTACACATTTCAATGCATATTATTTCCCTCTAAACTCATTTGGGAACTCTTGAAATATTTCATAGAAGACAACATTCACTGTTGAAGCTCTCATTCCCTACACCCTGAATACCCGATGTTGAATAGATGGATGTTGAATCATTTTTTCTTTCTTAAATTTTCCTAAATTAATTTAGAAACTTTCAATTCTCTTCAAAATAACCCTTAGATACTTTAGAATTTCCCTTAACATTCTCAAAGTGTGTTTACCATCTACAAAATGGCCAAAAATATTCTTTTTAGGCCTCCAGAGGAAGTTATCTTTTAATGAATCTTATTGACTTAATTTACCTTGGGTAATCATCCTTGCACACTAAAATAACTTTAAAACATTGTTAGGAATTTCTGCTAAGCCACGGTGAAGGTTGAACTGAAGTCAAACTAGCCAGAGTATCTATATTTTCTCCATATAAAGTTATATAGAACCCTATTTCGGGGTTTCAACAAGAAAATATTGATATCTCAAGTGATGAGGATTATTAGAAGATGAATCTACCTAGATTTGGGTTATAAAACTTAGGAGTTTTCTTGAGTCACACCATTGTGAAGAAGACTCTAATACCATTTTGGAGAGAACCCTTTTGATCAATTTTATCCAAGTAGAATTAGAACTTGAAGGTGAATCACATGTTCCCAACCTCTATAATGTATTGAGCTCACTCCTAAGCACTATTTAAGTGTTTAAAAACAATCTTGGGAGGTATGTATTGCTTTAGAATATGAGATGATTACTAGCATCATATTTGGTGGCCTTGGATCAAAATGTATGCTCCTAAAATGTAAAGGATTATTCAATATTTATGGTGCCCACTATTTTACCTCCTAACTCCTTATGGAGCTCCTGGAATCAACAAGATAATTCAAGGTTCACAATTTGACTACTCATTCCTTACACCTGAAAATCCATTATTGAACAAACTATCCTTGAATGATCAAAAATTTCTTCCCTAAAATATTCCCTAAAATCTTCCAAAAATTCTTCTAACACCTTTAAGGATTTGAAATACCACCTTTGGATACTTAAGGCCTTTTCATAACCCTCTAGGAGGATGCACATCGGCTCCGAAATGGCCAAAATTGGCTTTTCTAAGATTGATGGAAAATCAGTCTTTTACTGCACTTCAATGAATGGAATAATGGACCTTGTTAAAAAATTTTACAAACTTATACATGTTCACCCAATGCATGAGGAATACCTTTAAGGACAAGGTGATCATGAAATAAGAGACATGTTAACCCAAAGAGAGATTCAAGAAGATTTGGGAGAAATATTTCACATTATGGCTTGGTTTTCATGGTTTAAGTTTTACATTTTTAGATCAATAAATTCACATGAAAACATATCCATATAAATATCATCCTCTTAGCCTTCCAGGATTCAAAATCCTCCTTGAATGGAATCAGATTTAAGATGCTCATACACTTATTTCTCATATCCCTCTCATGAGAATATGTAACTTCTTGATCCTTCACACATGATGGTCATGGATGCCTCAGTATCTTGACTAGCTCTTTTTTATTTATTTCTCAAAGATATTTGGACACAATGGTAGAGTCAAGATATGATGATCATCAATTCAATCCTTAAGCCTCACTTTTTTATCTTTAAACATGATGATCTCTTATTCATATCACAATTTACCAACCTGCCCAAGATGTCACCTGAGTGGAAGCATGTCTATGATGTCTAGACACCCTCTTTCTCAATTTCTCCTCATGGAGATAGGTTTACTCCTCCCGATAGAAGGATTGAACCTTGAATGAAAATTGGAGGAATGTTTGAGAATGAATTCCATGTTCTTGACATCTATAATGTACTGAAACACTACAAATTCCACCTCCCTAAATTACAAGATGTGAGTTCATTACCAAGCATTGATTAAGTGTTTAGAAACACTCTCATAAAATATGCATTTTTATGAGCCTGAGATGATTTCCACCATCACTGAAGATAGGGTACAACTAGGGATTAGGTTTTTAAAACCAAAATTAGGGAATTTAGACCCAAATTTTGCAAGAATCAACAAAGACAAGGTCCTTAAAAGAAATATGATGGAATTTTAAGTTTTCTTTGGTCAAAATTAGAGATATCATTAATAGTTAGTATGCATAGTTACAGTCATAGTTTGAAGATCTAAAGGGATACATAGACAAAGAGTTTTGAGGGATGTTTTGCAAATAAGCACATATTAAAATATTGCATAGAGGGAAAAGGCATAAATGGGTATCTAGAAAACCCATAAGTATGGTCTGAAACCCCATAGATTGAAAGGTACACTAGAAAATGCACAAGACTAGGGATAGAAGAGATTTAATAGGATAAAAATTAGAAAAGGTGATAACAAGATAAGTTTAAAGGGTTGAAATTTGAAATTTTTCATGCATTACACTAAGCTTGAAGGGTACCTGAGGATGTGTTTTTTAGTTGTGGATATGACTAGATATGCATAATCATGGATATTGCATGGGAATGAATTTTGAGAGCTAAAACATGGCAGGATTGATTAAAATTGAGAGGATTAATGATTTATTTGTTTAATTATCACTTTTTTGAGTGGTTTCATGTTATTCTGCTCATATGGTGAAATAATATAAAGAGTTGGAAGGAGAAAATAGAAGAAAAAAATTCCAAATTTGTGCTTGATTTAGAATTAGGACACTTAAAGCTAATGAGAGGAATAGAGTGCAAGTATGAGAAAATGAGGTTTTACAAGAAAATGAGTCATTTTAACAATTGATTAGGCTTGTGTACAAAATGTGAGAGTAGGATATGGGGGTTGGAAGGGTAAGTTTTAGATTGATTGTGTCATTTTTGCATATTTGAGCCTATAGAGATTGTTGGAAAGACTTCTAAAAACAAGATACTAATGAGAATGATAGAAATTGGTTGTTATGAGTTAATGAATGCATGAAAATGTGTTGGAGCTCTGCATCACCTCATGATGTTTCAGATCCTTCATAGACCTCATGATGACCATTCCCTTGATTATTTGAATTGATAAAAACTTACATATGTGTTTTGATTTATTATTTGTTATAAGGAATTGCATGAGTCCTAATTAATAGTTAATCTAAGCTATGAATAGTTATAAATGAAGTAAATAAATGTAACAAATAGTATACTAATGATCTAAGAAAATATGTAAAATTAAATACTAAACCCTAATATGCAAGAGAGAAGAGGAAAGAACTTAGCTGATAAAAACTGCTTGTTGAACACTGTCGCATAACTAACTGGATAAATAAGAAACAAGAACGAATATGTCATTGTCCTGTAGAGGATAGATCTAGCTTATATGGCTAAAATGGAGTGCTTAGGAGAGGAATGAGGCACCCTTGGGTGCCCTGGTAAGAAAAACAAGCACCCTAGTCTGGGACAAAGGTCAGGAACTAGTCTTTGTAGGTGGTGGAGATGATTCATAATCATTGTTGTCTGTTGCACTAGTTTTCTTGTATTGTGCCGAGTGCTCCAAATATTCCAAGAGGATGAAAAACCTACAAAATACCCAAAAGGAAATATCAAAACCCTAAAAAAATAAATATGCCACAAAAGTGGGCTTACTAACTAAGCACTACACTACATTTTGGACCTGGATGCAATTCTGGTGAGTGTGTGCATGTCATGCCCTAGGTGCTCTTGTGTCATTTTTACTTTGTGAAACAACAAGAAATAGCTAAATGTAGACAATGTAATAGAATCCCTCCTCTTATGAAGTGTGATGCAGATGTCATAACTTGTGCCTTGATGATGGAGCTATGTGGATGCCAATGCAATAGATGGATGCAACTCTAGATGAGTGATAGTAGTAGATGATTCTAGGTCCCTCATTATGGTATCATAACTTTATATTTATAGGGTTATATTTCTCTAAATTTGTAATTAACCCTGAAAAGGCTGACCACAAGAAATATAAAGATGTAAAACCACTATAAAAGACCCAAAAAATGGTGGGAAAGTGCAAAAAGAGCCAGGATTTCCCTGGTGGGACCAAGGAGCCCATAAGCGCCCCAGTACAAATCTGGGCACCCCAGGTGAGGCTAAAATAATTTGGAATGTCAGAAAATGTTTGGGTATATGGTTGAAATAGGTAGAAAATTATGAAATTAAATATACAATATGGCAAAAGGACAGGGGTTAATTAGTACTTTCTTCACTCAAGAACCTTCTAAATAGTAGTATGAGACTGGGATGAATAAATGTCTAAATTGCATGATTTTTTTACTACATTTTGCAAGTAATTTATGTTGGTGAGTGGAAATCTTGGTAACATAAAGTAGATAGATACGTGTACCTGATGTCCATGATGAGTGTAGTAGAAATGCACTGAAGGACTAGACAAAAGTGTGGAATGAAAATAATATAGAGGAGCATGGAAACTATAGATGAAAAATCCACAAAGAAAAAGTGACGAGAGTGAACCTAGGGTAGAACGCATGTGTGTAACTACCACAATGTGTAGTGTACCTACATGGTTAGTAAAGCATGTGTGTTGTCACGGAACGTTGTTGTTGTTTCCGTTGTTGTTGTTGCCCCCATTTCACTACTTGGTTCTCATATGGTCGTACCTACAAGGAGAAAATGATCAAGTAGTCAAATATGTATGTATGTAAATGTAAAAACACTGTGTAAAAGATGAATGTATAGGTAAAATATGCTAATGTAAATGAATAATGTAAATGTAAAGGTAAATGGAACACGTGCACCTGATTGATGTCGAGAGAGAGAGAGAGTGTAGAAGGATATATTTCATTGTGAGTTTTTGGGGCGATCTCACACCATAGGTTGAATAATTGTAGGGATGAAATGCTTTGTGTCCCTCAATCTCTAACTGCTTCCCTAAACTGTGTGTAGAGATCTATGTACTATCCTGGGTTTCTGGGTTATCTGAATCCATTGACTGAAGTAGTGCAGAGAGGCACACCCACTGTAACATCCAAGCATGTAACTTCTTCCCATAAATGCTAAGGACACCATGTCTTGTAAAAGGTGTTGTGTATGGGGTTTGTAGATTAGTCTGAACCCACTCACTATATGTAAACCACAATCCCAAGGGTGGAAAGTGCAGTGAATTGAACCGGTGTAAATATGACGTGTTAGTATGTAAACCCCCAAATTATGCCCCCCTCTTTTGGGGCACATGCGACGTCACTGATAGGAGACATGCGGCCCCAAAAGAGGGCCAACCGCATGTATGCTATAACACTGAAAAGTTCTTTATAGAAACAAATTCACGTAAAAACAAGAAGGCTATCCAAAAGCAAGTGTAAACACACATGCATGTAGAAAACAATCTATAATCTATGCAGACAATGTGTACACTACCAAGAAAAGTAATGTAAACACACAAGAAGACAAGTAAGCCACACAAAGTGGGCTACAAACATGGGATACCACTCACGATATTGCAAGGCATGCAAGGCCATCATGGCCCAAACAATAGACAAGTGTGCACACCAAACATAGGGCAATACCTATAAATAATAGCAAATAATAGAAAACAATGGAAGACAATGTAACAAACAAGTATGGAAATAACTATCCCTGCATAACAAATGTTGCACATGAAGCACCTATTAGCATGTTAGAAAGATAACTAGTATGTCAAAAACGTGTATAAGAAAGTAATGTAAAGTGATAACTTATAAGTACAAAATGAAACAATAACACTTGGAAGATACAAATGTGGATGCCCTCAATGACCAGTGTAGGAAGGATAGAAGGTGAGAATCCATGCTACATATAAGAGACCTGTATCTATGATCACAACTAGAAGAATACATGAACGCGCATGTGTGGATGGTATAGATAAACAAAATAGAAGTAATAAAACTAGCATGTGTAGTAAAGTGATCATGCAAAACACTGGTAATCAAAATTAAATTCCCCCAAAACAATGCAATATGCAGTGGATGGATGGAATGGAATGTAAAATGGAATGATAGGAGCAACATGCCCCCCGTGTGTAAGGAAGTGTATGCAGTGAGGTTCATTTTATTTTCCCCCTTAGTAGTTAAGAATGAACCATAAAAGAGAGTGCATCATCAGGAAATTTTCGAGTAGTGTTGGTTGTGTCTAGCACACTATGATGATTGTGTGTATGTGATGTAGTGATGAAATGTGACATGGAGATGATTATGTGTGCATGGACCCTATAGTGCAAGTGTTATACCATGACTTTGTTGAATAGCACAAGTGATGATTTATCCCTAAGCATATATCACTACATGATGAGTGGTAACAAGTGATGAAGTATCCCTGATTGTATAACAAATGTACGGGATGTGATGAATGGAATGTGGTGATGATTTAGCCCTAAGCATATATCCCACTAGAATGATGAAAATAATACGGTGATGATTTAGCCTATAATCGTTATATCACTACAAAGTGGGTGATGATGGTGCATGAAGTCTATTTAAGAATGTGGGTTGATAGTG
The DNA here is from genome assembly GCA_019776745.2 of Taxus chinensis. NCBI lineage: Eukaryota > Viridiplantae > Streptophyta > Pinopsida > Cupressales > Taxaceae > Taxus > Taxus chinensis. Next base: position 43,078,430 of record CM034148.1, on the reverse strand, counting down.
AACGGTGAGGTGATATAACACTACGCGTAGACCACTATGTGATGAGTAAGAATGATGTGACGTTATTTAGCCTAAAGCGTATACCACTAAGTGATGAGTAGGATATATTATTATGTAATAAAATTTCGAGTAGGAATATTATAGTAAGAATCCATTGATGATAGGATGTAAGACCCTCAATAATCGAGTAATTGGATGAAGGGAGTGGTGATTTAACCTAAGTGTGTCATACCACTAGTGCGATGCATTGCAGGGTGTGATGAGGGAATGGAATAATGTATGAAATGATAGAAATGTGTAGGATGATATGATAGGAGGTGATAGAATGATGTATAAGTGATTCCAAGGCAAGATGGTGATTTAACCTAAGGTGCATATACCACCATGTGAATGATAGAGGGTGTGATGGAAATGCAATGTGCAATAAATGTAGTGTGAAATGAAGAAAGGTGTAGGATGATATGATAGGATGTGTATAATGTAATGTAATAGAATATGATGCTATAAGTGATGAAAGCCTAGTGGTGGACTATCATAACCTAAGGTGTATGACCACTACGCGAATGCTGAAATTTTGTAGTAGAATGTAGGGTGATGATATAGCCGTAAAGCATGATGGTCACTAGTCCAATATATGTGGTATGATGTCTATTGTGCACATATTTGGAAGGTCCATTGTGATCAGTAAACCCTCACCAATCGAGTATGAACTGAGGCACATTAGAGTGTGTCATCGGGTAATGACGCTAATATCCATGAGAGTGATGCCTAATGTGAGTGTATGTGTGAATGAACAAGAGTGTGGTATAGTGCTATGTAAATATGCTAGGAGAGGGGGGTGGAATATGAAGTGTGTGATGCCTCCCTAGTGTGTAAGCGATAGAAGATGTATAGTTCTTATCATATAGAAACTAGATTGCATCAAATGCAGGGGTAATCTCAGTGTAGCATTAGTATGAAACGTGGATGAGATACAATGAGAATGTGACCATCCAATGCTTCATCATAGTGTAAGGAAATGTAGGATGTGTAGTCCCAATCATCAACATATGTAGTGATGTAGTAGATAGATGTAAAGAGGAATAAAATGTGTAGTGATGGAACTGTACAGGCTAGTCCATTGATAATTTGATAGATCTAGGATAGAACTGTACCTAATGGAGTAGATATAAATCTCCTTAATATATGCTGAGTGAATAGTGTAAGACAATATGACTTAGTAAGTGGATGTGATTTAGGAGTAAATAAATAAGGTATGTGTAAGATGACTTGTTACCTGATGTGTGGTGAACATGTGTAGAGGTGAAGTAGGAGGAGGTGGTAACACCCCCCCTTAAGTGAGATAGTGTTGCCACCAATAGACTTGGTAATGTCATCGAGTATTGAGTTTTGGGTAGCTTAAAATGTACTAAACTGAGAGTGATGGATGATAGACTTGTAAGGATGATACAATAGGCATTCGGTTATAAGAGAGCCACTATATGATGGATTCTCCAGGTGATTGTTTATTGGTCTATGCAAGGAGGAACCGACATTCGATTAAGTGCTCAACTGAAATTGTGTTGCTTCTTGTGTTGATCATTTAAGTTTTAGTCACAGGAATGTAGTTCTAACTCTCTTGTTGTTGAGTGATCTGATGACACCTTGTACATTGATCAAGCAGAGTTAGCATGTTAGACAACCTCGCTACGTGGGGGAAAGATAGAGTTAGAAGGTAGAATTAAGTGACAATTTATGCAGTGTTGTAAAGATTAGTTTCCTTTTAAGACCAATATCAAGGTGCAGAAAAGTTGTAGGTGAAGAAACTCCACCCATTTGGCACATCCATCAAGGGTGTGGTGTTGATCATGCAAATCTTCGAGGTTGTATGTGTCCTCTGTGAGAATATACCTTGATTGTTTCTTGGTGGTGATCACACTGGATGAACCAGGTTAAATATTGTGTATTGTTGCTTCTGGTTATTGGCCTATATCAGTGTGTACACCTACTTGTAGGACTTAGATCTGAATACACTAAGGGCTATTTGTAGATGAACTGGTGTAATGAACCCTAGTGTGACTAAGATGTATATATAGTAGATGACTTTGTTTAGAAGGTTGTAGTTTGTGTATGATGTACTGCACAGAGGTATAATGCCTAGAGTGGTGAGGCTAATGCAATGTGATGGTGCATAAAGAGTAGGTATTCAAAGTTTAGGAAATGTGGCAGCCTAGGTAATTATCAACCTTTATTGTAGATAGATGGTCACCCACTTATGTGTGTGGATCAAAAGTGGTTGATATTTATAGCTTTAGATGACTTGCGGATAGACCTATCTAAGATGACTAATGAAGTATGGTCATATTCCTTGATTTTTTGGCTGATTGAAGGCTTTCCTAGGATCTATAAGATTGAGCTAGACAACTATGATGTCTAGTAACTTCGAATATCTATGGAAGGCCTCTTGAAACGGGTAGTTAGATTTGATGACTGGAGTTCTTTCCATGATATATATGTAAAAATGATACGGACCTTGAAATAATGTTTATTTAGATGAAATCGATCCTTAAGTGTATAGATGCAAGCAAGGTGGATTCTGCATCAAGTCATTTGATTGATTTCTAAGTCTATTGGAAGATCAATTGATATTGCATGATATTCAAAATTGCAAAGGATGAAGTGAAAGAACTTCTGGTGAATTGATTTCATGCTCTAGTTGAACAATAAGATAGTTGAGAGATTAACTAGGTTTCTGGCTTGGTAAGATGTATGCTATTAATCCTTTTATGGTATCATGAGTAGGAGATTGCTATTGACCATTCCGTCTGTAAGTTTTATGTAACAAATAAATAGAGGATGTATATTCATATATTTTGGGATTTTCTCGTATTTTGTTTCTGGGTGCATTTTTAGGGTGCAAAACAGAGGCTTCCATTGGATCTAGAAGGTAGGAAAACCCTAAGATCAGAGGTAAACTCGACCATTTCATGAGGAAGCCAGTTGTTTTTGGATTTTTTGTTAGAGCAGAAAACCGTTAGCTCAGAATTCACCTAGAGGATTCATGTTGTACCTGAAAACCAAAAAATGTTTTCTAATCCTTTCAGAATTTTTCGAGTGTCTAGGTTTTATTTTGGATTTAGCATTTCGGTTCAGATCAGCAGATGATTTCATGAAGGGTATTTTCCTAATTTGTAGGGGTCCATAGACATTTTCGCACGTTTGCTATTTCAGGAAAATCTGGTACTATTTTGGGCGGCGATAAGGTCACTTTTAACATTTCCAAAAATTTGTCCTAGGGCAGTCCACGGATGTTGTCATGACTAGCGACACCCCAAAATATTTGAACACACCCATTGAAATTCTTAGCCCCTGGTCATATGGTATGGCTTGAAGGCTTATGAAGCTTCCTACTAGTGAGGTGCTTAACTCCAGCCCCCTTTCATTTTATTTGTTGTATATGAAGGCAAGAGCTATTTTATTCTATTTTTAGTGCAACTAATAATAAATTGTAGTCTCATTTGAGCATAAGGTATTGAAAATGCTTGTATCTTTTGATCGCTAACTAGGTTTTGAAGTGTCATTTTACTGTGCAAAAGTGCATTGTTTTATGTGATCTTTCCATTGATAAATATTTATTTTAGAGAAAATGATCATGTTTCATTCTATAATTATAAAGTGCCATATTGTAACACACACTCATTATAAAGTGCCAAAATCTGGGGGGCTCTTGTTGCATTGCTTAGGGCTCTTGTTGCATTGCTTGGTTCTTTCATTTCTTTTGGTGATTATTTTAAGGATGACATATACTTCTAGATTAGATCGTGTTGAGCCATTAACAACACATAATTACCACACATGGAAACCAAGAATGGAAACAATAATTAAGCAGAAATGATTATGGGCTTTAACTTCTAAAGAACAACTAGTGTTCACTAGAGAATATGAGAAATTTCAGTACCAGTGCAAATTTGATGAGTGTATGGGTTTGATAGGAACTTATGTAAGTGACAGTCTTTTATTTCATTTGGAAAAGTGTGACTCTCCTTTCAAAATATGGGAGAAATTGGAGGATTTATTTGGTAAGGTGGATCATATGAGAGCCATGCAACTTGAAATTGAGATCACCTCTCTTAATCTTGAAGATTTTCCAACAATTATAGACTATCTTACCAAGTTCAAGCATTTTTTGACACAGTTGAAGGGGAGTGGAAGAGATAAGAAAGATGAAGAGTGTGTTTACTTGATTCTATCCAAGTTGAGAGGACCATTCCAAATTTTTTCTTCTACCTTTTTCTCTAGCATGGATGCCTTAGGTGACACCTTCAAAATTCCTAACTTAGAAACATTTTGTGAAAGACTTACTAGGGAAGAATCACAAATTATCTCACCTTGAGTCTTCCACCTCTCAAAAGGCATTAGTTGCATCTAATCCTAAGGGCAAGGGAAAACCAAATTAAAACCAAATCCACACCTTATCCATCTCAAAATTCTCCTAAACCCAAAGAAAACAACTCAAAACCCAAGGAGTCTTCTAAATCCAAGAATAAGTCTAGCCGTTCATGCTCTTTTTGTGGGGGTAGTAATCATGAAGAAAATAGGTGTTATAAGCAAATGCAAGCCTTAGAGGATGCATTCAAGAAACACAAAATTTCTATCTCCACTCCACCTCCTTCTAATCAGCATGGAAAAACACTTAATGTTGTTGGAATATCTCAGTCACCACTTGCAGACATTGGGTTATAGATTCTGGTGCTTCTCATCACATGACTTCTTCCAAGGAGTCTTTTGTTTCTCTAGGTTTGAGTTCTACTTCCAAAATTGAGGTTGGAGATTCTTCCTTTCTTTCTGTTGAGGGAAAAGGTGATATACAACTTGATGGTGGAAATATCCAAGATGCACTATATGTTCCTAACATCACTACAAATTTGCTTTCTGTATATCAAATTTGTCATTCTGGTCAAGGGAAAACAATGACTTTTACACCACATGGGGCAGAAGTAAGAACTTTGTTGGAGCCTTATTCACTTGTTGCTCAGGGTATTGTTGATCATAGTTCAAGACTATATCACTTTGAGGGTTTTGATGACACTTCTTCTATAGGGACAGGATTGGTTTCTCATTCAGATTCAGAGAGTAAGCTTTGGCATGAAAGATTTAGACATCTCAATTACAGATATTTGAAGGAGTTGAGCACTCATGGTATGGTAGATGGTCTTCCTAGAGTTTCTTTTCTTGAGGGAGTTTTTCATGGTTGTGCATTAGGGAAACAACACCAAGATCCATTTTCCTAAGAATTTTTCCTAGAGAGCTTCTTCACCACTTGAGCTTGTGCATAGTGACTTGATGGTTTTTCCTACCCTATCTTTCAATGGAGCTAAGTATGCACTTACATTTATTGATAATTTCTTGAGGCATACTTGGGTTTATTTTCTCAAGTACAAAAGTGATGTTTTTTCACACTTCAAAGTCTTCAAGGCTTTGGTCGAGAAACAATCTTCTAGTAGCATAAAGAACCTTCACACTGATAATGGGGGGGAGTACTTCAACAATGAGTTTTCTGAATTTTTGGAAACTCAAGGCATTATTCACCAGCATTTTGTTCCTCATACTCCACAACAGAATGGATTAGCAAAAAGGAAGAATAGAACTTTGAAGGAAATGGCTAACTATATGATGCATTCTAGAGATATACCTCCTATCTATTGGGCAGAAGTAGTTAATTTTGCTAACTATATTTAGAATCACACACCACACAGAGCACTTGAGCATTTGACTCCAGAGGAAGCTTCGTCCAACACTAAGCCAGATGTCTCATTTTTTTGAGTCTTTGGGAGCCATGCTTGGGCCTTTGTGCCAAAGAAGAAAATGAAAGCTTTGGATAAGAAGAGTAAACCCTTGATCTTTGTAGGGTATTGCGAGGACATGAGAGCTTGTCGTCTTTTAGATCCTGATACAATGATGTTCTTTTTCAAACACATGTTTAGTTTGATGAGCGCTTCACTCCTCATGATTCTTCATCTTCTTCCATGCCTTCTTCTTCTTCATCTCATCTTGAGGATCCTTTATTTGAGGAGATTGATGAGGAGGTTATAGATGTCATTGAGGATCCTATTCCCACTGATGTTGTCACTATGCCTAAGTGGGCTTGTACTATAGTTTTAGCACCTTTCATAGAGGATCTTCCACCCACTAGGCATCATCATACACATTCTACAAGTTTTGGACTTTTGTGTCAGGTAGTTTCTGAGGATCCACAGTCCTTTTCAAAGGCTCATGGGATACAAGAGTGGGATGATGTGATGACAGCTGAGTATTCTTCTTTGATGAAGAATCATACTTGGGATTTGGTATCTCTTCCTAAAGGAAGAAATATGGTTAGGTGTAAGTGGGTATACTGAACCAAATACGCAACTGATGGGTCCATTGACAAGTATAAGGCTCATCTTGTTGCAAAGGGTTTTTCACAAGTTGAAGGTATTGATTACTCTGAGACTTTTGCACCTGTTGCCAAGATGGATTCTGTACGCCTTGTACTTGCTATTGCTACATCACAGGGGTGGCCCGTATACCAGATGGACGTGAAGAGTGCCTTCTTACATGGAGATCTACAAGAGGAAATATACATGGAGCACCCGATTGGATTTGTTCAGGATTCTTCTCTTGTTTGTAGGCTCTGAAGGTCTCTCTACAGTCTCAAACAAGCCCCTCGGGCTTGGTATGAGAAGATGGATTCTTTTCTTCTATCTACTAGTTTTGTTCGTTGCCACTCCGATCATACAGTGTATCTCCAACATGTCGGTGAGGATATTGTGATACTTGTCTTGTATGTTGATGATCTGTTACTTACTGGTAGCTCTTCTTCCCACATTCAGACTATTCAGAGGGATCTTTCTACATAGTTTGACATGACAGATCTTGGGCTATTGCATTATTTCCTTGGTTTGCAGATTTCTCAGACAGATTCAAGGATTCATTTGAGTCAGTAAAAGTACACCCATGATCTTCTTAGGTGCTTTGATATGGCTGATTGCAAGCCAAGTCCATCTCCTTTTCAGTCTGGGGTTACTCTTACATCCACATGTACCACACCACTTTGTGATCCTACATTATATAGGCAGTTGGTTGGGAGTCTCATGTACTTGACCCATACTCACCCTGATATTTCATTTGCAGTAGGGCTTGTATCTCAGTTTGCACATTCTCCTCATAGTAGTCATTGGCAGGCTGCTAAAAGGATTTTGTGCTATTTACAGGGCACTTCCCACTTTGGCCTACACTACACTAGGGGTTCTACTCAGTTGGTTGGGTATACAAATTCAGATTGGGAAGGTTCTATTGATGACAGGCGTTCTACTTCTGGCTATCTTTTTTGTCTTGGTTCTTCTCCAGTTGCTTGGGCATGCAAAAAGCAACAGGCTATTGCACTTTCATCTTCAGAGGCAGAGTACAGGGCAGCAGTTACAATGAGTCAATAAATTCTTTGGCTTCACCAGTTATTGACAGAGTTTGGATTCCCATAGGATTCACCGACTATACTTTGGTGTGACAACCAAAGTGTAATTCACATTTCTCGCAACCTAGTTGAGCACCAGCGGACCAAGCATATCGAGATACACATCCACTTCATTCGGCAACACATTCAAGATGGAGTTCTTTGCTTGGAGTACCTTACGACTCAGTAGCAGGTTGCAGACATCTTTACGAAGCCTTTTGCATCACCTCACTACCTTGAGTTGTGTGGAATGCTTGGGGTTTCGGAAGTTGTTCTTGGGGGTGTTCATGAGAACATCTTCCTTCTTCTTCTTCTTTCTCTTTCCTTATAGCAGGATTCTTTCCTTCTTTTGGTTCAATATTTCTTCATGGATATATTTGTACATGAGTACCTCATCAGGCCTAGTTGTCAGGACTCATACTGTGGACATGCCACTTCTATTTTGGCCCCTAGCTTCACTTGAGGGGGGGTGTTAGAGTAGGTATTTACCTTAGCTCATGTTCACCTAGGTATATTATTTACCTTTATTGTATTTATCCTCACCCACTTATGTGTGTGGATATTTCTTTTTATTTATTTAGATATTAGGAGATATTATCTAGTTGTTAGGTATAGTTCTTTCCTTGATCTATGGTATTGACTAGTTCTTTCCTAGATATATGGTATTGACTAGATCCTTGATGTCTAGTTCTCTCATAAATCTATGGACTTGACTAGTTCTTTGATGACTAGTTCTTTCCATGATTTATGGCTTGATCTATGACCTTGACTGGTTCTTAGATTGTTATTCCTTTCCTATATAAGCAAGGCCCATTCTCATTGTATTTCATTGAGTTCCATAATAATATATGATATTGCTGCTCATTTGTTTGCAAAGGTTTATGTAAAGTTATTCTGGCGAATTGATTTCATCTTATTGATCATGATGTTTGATTAGCATCTGTGTTCTTGGCTTGGCACGATCTGGTTATCGTTCCTTTTATAAATGTAGTGTGACTAAGAGTGTATAGTATGTAGAATACAATTCTAGATGTGTAGAATGTGTATGATGTAATGCATAGAATATAATGCTAGACGTAGTGTATGCCTAATGATGACTATCATAATGTAGGGTGTATGAATACGTGAATGCCAAAATTTTGTAGTAGAATGTAGGGTGAATAAGGCATAATGTATGATGAAGTGAAATGTGTAATGCCTATGGTGCAGTGTGTGGGGTTCAGTGTATTAGTAATCCCTCAACAGTCAAGTGTGAACCAAAGCACAAGAGTGTGTAATCGGATAATGATGCTAGAATATATGATGAGTATGCCTAACAAGTGTATGAAAACAGAACAAGGAAAAATGTAGTTGAGCTAAGAAAAAGTGGGGGAGGGGGGGGAGAAGTGAAGTGCCATGCCCCCTAAGTGTGTGTGCCCAAAAATATCATGTAAAGTCATCGAGAAGATCATCATCCTCTGGGTCAAAGTCATATGGATAAGCATTGGTGACCTAGTAAGCAATAGTGTTTGGTTGATCATGCAATGAGCCATTAAGGCATAAGTTGTATATTCCTATAACATACTCCTCATTGGTTAATGGAGGAAGTGGGCAGAAATGTCCATACCAATGAGTGAGATTTTGCGAATAGCCATGAAAAGAACTATTGTAAATAAAACCATGACCAAAGGGCATAGGAAATGAAATGTCTGTATGAATAGGATCTAATGTGCCTTCAATATAAGTAAGCCAAGATTCCCCTAATGTGAGTGGAGAAGAATGAGGGGTTTGTGATAAGTAGACCATAAGATGAAATACTCGGAAACCTTAAGCAACAGTAATGGTCAATGAAGCCATAGTAGAGATGAGGGTCATGAGTGGAAGGATGAAGATCCTCAATAGTGAAACCAAGATGAGCTAGACCATCATGGGAACAAATAGTGACGTCGCATGTAGGATCAAATGGAATGTGTGCCCAATATGAGTTATTCATGAAAATTTTGCATGTGAATAGACTATAGTGGGTGTGCTAAGGTAGGAGGTGTAGGTGAAGGTGAATGTGATAGAATGACATCCATAGACTGGATAGGCCCCTGATAAGGAATCATAGTAGTAGTAGTAGTAGTAGCAGGTAGCATAACAGAAAATGCATCTATCACACAAATAGTACTGTCAAGTGGGGGTAAGTGAGGTAGTTTGGTAGTATTAGTACGTGGAATAGGAAGACTAGTATTAGGGGCATAATCATAGTATTGGAATGGGTCATGGTCACGAGGAATAATATATTCAATTTCGTCATGAAGGAATTTAACACAATTATGTACAGTAGATACAATGGCTTGCATGACATGAAGCCATGGCCTACCTAGCAGAAAGTTATAAGATACTGGGAAATCAATGATAAAGAAGACAGTGTGGATAGTTTTTGGGCCAACAGTAATGGACAATGTAATGTGACCAAGACATGGATGGAAAGAACCATCATAAGCACGAAATGAAATACTAGATGGGCTAACGACATGAGTGAAGAGACCTAAAAATTTAAGAAATGACATAGGAAACAAGTTGAGCTCATATTCGTTATCAATTAAGGTGCATTTTACACCTACATTTTGAATACGGAAAATGATATGCAAAGGCGGGATATTGTCAAAAGTAGCAAGATCAACCTAAGGAATAGATGGGAAATCAATATGGTGAGAGAATGCATCCACAAAGGTGTTCTAGACTATATCGAGATGGGTGTTGTCAAGAATTGGAGTAGTGAGTAAAATATTAATGATTTTGGGTCGCAATTCAGGATGGAGAAGAAAAAATTCATGAATGGAGATAGCCACAATGAAGAATCCCTAAGAAGAGTGAGTGATGTGGGAGCATAACTTGCAGAGACCACAACTTTTGATCTGACCAATTAGAAATATTGATTCTTGAAATTTAACAGGGTGGTAGATTGTACATTAGTATTATGCTGAGGTAAATTTTCTTATAGGTTTGTGGCCATTTCAGCACATTTTTGGGTCCGGATTCCTTCAGCTAATGGCCAAAAATTGGCTCCGAACATTTTTTTTGCTTTTGACTAGGTCTTAGAACTTTAATAAATTTTGTTTTGCTAGTTAGAATAAGTCAAAATTTCACGTGAGCCTTAATTTATGAAGGCATATTTATCAAAAAAAATTTGGGGCCCCTCCGAGTTGTTTTTCTAATAGGTAATTTTTGGCATTATAGGGTTTTTTGACAATTTAGGGTTTTTTTGGCATTTTAGGGTTTTTAGAGTAGATGTGAAATAAAAGGTGGATTGTAATGATGTAAAAGATTAGTGTGAATTCAAAAATGAGAAGAAAGATATTTTGAAACTTCTGGTTTTTATTTACAAATTTGTTTATGTGTGTTTTGGAGGTATTTCAACCTCTTGCAGCTAGATTCACATCAGTGAGGATCCTAGGCATCGGGTTCACCAAAATTATTAACTAAAAATGGACTATGTAGCATGAAGATAGTTAATATAAGATATGAATAGATGTAAATGGAGTAAATAAATTTAACAAATAATATGCTAATGGGGTAAGTGCATGAATTTGGGGGGCCAAAAAGCGAACAAGAATCTGATAAAAGCAAAACGCGCTCACGTTTTAATTTGTTTGGCTCGAGAATCACCGAAGCATAACGCGTACGTGTTTCAAACAAGACAATACATGTACGTGTTTTGTGTAGTATGGACCATGCATATGTGTTTTGGTGGTGTATACTTACAAAACTAAATGTTTAAGATTTCTTTTATTATTTCTTATACTTTAAATTTATTTTAGTAAATATAAGAAATTAGGGTCACTCTACACCTTATGGAAGTGGTCTCGTAGTTCCAATAGTTATAATATACAAGATAGTTTTTAAAAATCTAATCTGTTCAGTACTTACTCATTTTTCAAGATTTCAGCAAACGACCTAAAACTTTCAGGGCATATATATTGTAGTCGGTCTTTGTTTTAGGAAAGCATATAGTCATTTTTTAGGTTTTTTGACCTTCTAAAATGATCAATTTGGCCCTACCACTGCTTGAATTGGTACTAATTTTTAAATTTGGTCTATAATTCACTTTAGTGGCCATGAATTAACTCTATGATGTTTGTCTACTTCTTACTAAAAAAAGATCCTCACTTTGTAGATAGAGGATTGTTCCCTGAATGGGATTCCTGTCCTATGGCCAAAATGAGGTGATTGTAATGTGCCTCCTCCTTAAGGTGTGATAACACTACTAGGTGTTGAATGAGTTGTTATGAATAATACCAAGTGAATTGCATCAAGTGAACTCAGATGATTTCTCATTCTTAGAAACATGGTGCTCCATATAAAGATCATCCCCTCACCTTTCCTAGCTCTAAAAGCATCCTTTCATGGAATCAAATTCATGATTCTCATACATGCTTTTTCTCATATGTCTCTTATGGAGACAAAATATGCCTTAATACTTCACAAATAACGGTCCTTGATAACTCAGTGACATGAATAGCTCATTTTAGCTTGTTCTGAAGGGAGTTCAATTAACTACAAAATGGCCAAAAATACCTTTTTAGGCCTTCAAAGGAATTAGTCTCTCATAAAAACTAAATGAGTTGATCTATCACCTTAAACACTATTCCCTACACACTGAAACACGTTGAATGATCTTTTTAGGACTTTCCTTTGGGTGAGGGTTTATGATTTAAGGTTTAGGGTTTAGGGCTCAGGGTTTAGGGTTTAGGGCTCAAGGTTTAGAGTTTATGGTTTAAGGTTTAGTGCTTAAGGCTCATAGTTCATATTTTAGGGTTTAGGGTTTAGGGCTTAGGGTTCATGGTTTAGGGTTTATGGTTTAGGGTTTAGATTTTAGTTTTAGGTTTATGGTTAAGGGTTAAGGGTTTAGGGTTTAGGGGTTTAGGGTTTAGGGTTTATGGCTCAAGGTTCAAGGTTTAGGGTTTAGGGGTCAAGGTTGAGGGTTTAGGGTTTATGGCTCAAGGTTTAGGGTTTAGGGTTTAGGGATCAAGGTTGAGGGTTTATGGTTTAGGGTGCTATTAGGGAGGTTTAGGGTTTAGGGTTTAGGGGGTCAGGATTAGGGTTGAGGATTTAGGGTTTACGGTTTAAGGTTTATGAGTTTAGGGTTTAGGGTTTAGGGTTAAGGATTATAGGGTTTAGGGTTTAATGCTCAGGGTTTAAGAGTTTAGGGTTTAATGATTTAAAGGTTAGGGTTCAGGGTTTAAGGAAAAAGGGTTCAGGGTTTAGAGTTTAGGGATCAGGGTTGAGGGTTTAGGGTTTAGGGTTGAGAGTTGAGGGTTCAGGGTTTAGGGCTCAGGGTTTAGTTTTTATGGTTTAGGGTTGAGGGTTTATGTTTAAGAGTTCAAGGTTTAGGGTTTTGGCTTAGGGCTTATGGCTTAGGGCCTAGGGTTTAGGGTTTAGGGTTTAGGGTTTAGGGCTCAAGGTTTAGGGTTTAGGGTTTAGGGATTAGGTTTTAGGGTTTAGGGTTTAGGGTTTAGGGTTTATGGCTTAGAATTTAGGGTTTAGGGCTTAGGGTTTATGGTATAGGGTTTAGGGTTTAGGGCTCAGGGCTTAAGGTTTAGGGTTGAGGATTTAGGGTTTACAATTTATGGTTTAGGAGTTAGGGTTTAAGGTTTAAAGGTCATTGTTCAGGATTTAGGGAAAAGGTTTTAGGGTTTACAGTTCAAGGATTGAGGTTTAGGGTTTAGGTTTTAGGGTTAAGGGTTTAGGTTGCAGAGATCAAGGTTTAGGATTTAGTGTTTAGGGTTTAGGGCTTAGGGCTTAGGGTTTAGAGTTTAGGATTTAGTGCTTAGGGTTTAGATTTTAGGGTTTAGGGTTTATGATTTAGTTTTTAGGGTTTAGGGTTTAGGGACCTTTAGGATTTAACATTTAGGCCTTAAGGTTTAGGGTTTATGGTTTAGGGCTCAGGGCTCAGGGTTTAGTGTTCAGGAGTTAGGGTGCATGGTTTAAGGTTTACGACTTAGGGTTCGAGGTTCATAGTTACGGGTTTAAGGTTTAGGGGTTAGAGATCAGGGCTCTATATTTATGGTTTAGGGATCAAGGTTTAAGGTTTAGGGTTTAGGGATCAAGGATCAATGTGTAGGGTTCAAGGCTTAAGGTTTAGGGTTTATGTTTAGGGATTAGGGATTAGGGTTTATGGTTCATGGTTTATGGCTTAAGGTTCAGGGTTCAGAGTTACTAGTTTAAGTTTTGGGGGTTAGAGCTCGGGGCTCTGGGTTTAGTATTTAGGGTTTAGGGCTTAGGGCTCAGGGTTTAGGGTCTAGGGTCAAGGGTTTAGGGTTATGGGTTTAGGGTTTAGGTTTTAGGGTTTAGTATTTAGTCTTTATGGTTTAGGATTTATTATTTAGGTTTTAGGGTTTATAGTTTAGGGTTTACATCTCATGGTTGAGGGTTAAGGGTTTAGGTCACAGAGTTTAGGGTTCATCAAATTTGTAGGCAGAACATTCAAAGAGAGTCATCAAAATTTGATTTTTTTCATCTGTTGATATTTTGAAGGAGAGAAATGTCATATTCTTGACTTTCCAATCCTTCCAAAGACCCCAGTAGTCCTCAATCCTTAGATGTACATGGAGACACTATTACTTGGCTTCCATTTATAATGATAGAGATATTTATAAATTCGTGTTATGACCTCTAAATCTATATGAATTTCAAGTTTCTTGGAAATCACATCACACCCTTCACTATGATTGATGACTACCCCTATCTTTTTGTTCAGGGGATTTTGAAAACATCCTTGGGTTTATCATATAAGGAATTATCATTGAATGGAAGTTCACTAAGTCATAGGCCAGGTAACTCCCATTTAGAACTAAACAAGAAAGATTTACTAGGCGATTGATAACCCCTTAGTGTTCTTAGCAATTCCCTTGTTTCTATGCTTATTTTGAACACTTTAGGAAGTTATGTCAAATTTACTATCCATTCCAGTAGAACACTTGAACTTTATCTTTCTCTGGAGGAGAGGATACTACAGGAAATTCAAATATGATCCTACACCTCTGCATTGATATATTCTCTATGTTTCTTTTGTTTCCTTTAAGATTAATTTTTTTGTTGTGATGGTTATTTTTTCCAGCTTCCAATGGGTCATCCTAGCTTGCATAATACCATACATGGAAATATGAAAAATGTGAAATTTGTTTCAGAGTGTGAATAAATTTACATTCAAGAGCACAAGTATATGTGGGGAGAAACAATTTTGGAAGAGATGTGTAATATATGCATTACAAAGAACAAGGTAGATGTCATATCCATCTAGTTACTTGTCCCACCTCTCATAAACAAGGTACTTTTATAAGCAGAATCAATGATGGTTATAGGCACGAGACTAGGAAATATTGATGAAATGTGGTTTGGGGTTTAGGGTTTAGGGTTTAGGGCTCATGGTTCAGGGTTTAAGGTTTATGGTTTAGGGTTCAGGGTTTAGGATTTAGGGTTTAGGGTTCAAGGTTTAGGGTTTAAGGTTTATGATTTAGGTTTTAGGTTTAGGGTTTAGGGTTTAGTGTTTATGGTTAGGGTTTACGGATCGAGGTTAAGGGTTAAGGGTTTAGGGTTTAGGATTTAGTGTTTAGGGATAAGGGTTTATGGTTTACGGTTCAGGTTTTAGGGTTTATGGTTCAAGGTTCAGGGTTTAGGGTTTAGGATTTATTGTTTAGGGATTAAGGTTTAGGGTTTATGGTTTAGGGCTCAAGGTTTAGGGTTTAGGTTTTAGGGCTTAGGGCATATGCTCTAGGGTTTAGATTTTAGGGCTCAGGGATAAGGGTGTAGGGTTCAAGGCTTAGGGTTTAGGGTTTAGGATTCAGTGTTTAAGGTTTAGGGTTTAGGGTTTAGGATTTAGTTTTTATGGTTCAGGGTTTAGGGTTTAGCATTTAGGGCTCATGGTTCATGGTTCAGGGTTTAGGGATTAAGGATCATGGTTTAGGCCTCACAGGTAAGGGATAAATGTTTAAGGTTTAGGGTTTAGAGTTTAGGTTTAGGGTCTAGGGATCATGGTTAAAGGTTTAGGGTTTAGGGTTTAGGGCTCAAGGTTTATAGTTTAGTGTTTAGGTTTATGGCCTATGGTTTAGGGTTTCTATTGTAGAAGTTAAATGCTAAAAGATTTAGGTTGAATGCTGAAATCTTGAAAAATTACCTATGTACTGGACCAGATTATACTTTAAAAAACTATCTCCTAAACCATGACTCATGGAGTTGTGAGACTAATTCCATAAGGTGCAGAGTGACCCTAATTTCTTATATTTACATAAATAAATTTTAAGTATAAGTTTTTCATTTATTATTATTTATTTATTTTTATTATTATTTATATTTTATTATTTCTTATACTTAAACATTTATACTTAGAAGCATTTATATTTTATTATTATTTATACTTAAACATTTATTTATGTAAATAGAAGCATGTCAAAAGCATACATAATGTTTATACTACACATAATGCGTACGCATTTTGCGTTTTCTCTTTTCCCAAGCCATGCCTTAAGGCTTGGGATCCAGTTTGGATCCCCAACCCTGAGGCATGGACCTGCACAAACACAGCAAACAACATGTTTTTACAAGAAAAAGTAAAAATTCCACTTCCTCTATGATAAATCAAAATAAAACAATCGATCCATTTTAAAAAAATTAAACCACGATGTAGAGTAGAGTCTCTTCTTTCTAAAAATATAATTTTTCAAAGTTTCTGACTAATATAAGGTTTCCATATTATTTATTTTCTAACTATGCCTTTTTATAGCTATTTTTTGAAGTGTAAATGTCTATCTTTCCTGGTGCATCTTATTTTTGGGTGATCGAAATTTTAAAAAAAATTATAGTAACCCAAACTAGGCATAATTCTATACATATTCAAAAAAAATTCTAATTTTCGATATTTTTTGAGGTAGTTAGGTAGGGGGGCACGGTCTGAGCTCTGTTATTTTTCAAAACACAAAATTTTTGTACTAGAAAAATCATAAATAAATTAAAAAATCACTAAAAAAATCTTTAAAAATGGAGCCCAAACTAAATGCTCCTAGCTATATTTCTACCAAAGGGTTTTCAAAAATACTAAATGGTGCTCAAAAAATGGTGGGGGACACGAAAGTCACTCTATTATGTTTTTTAACAAAAACAGGGGCATCTGTTGGTATTTTAGTTGTTTGACCCACTTAAACTTATCTGTTTTCAATAAATTTTAGTAGCTTAGAAACTAGAATCAAAATGATACGATTCATATTTCTACAACATCTTCCAATTTTGAGAGTAACTATTTCGAAAAACTCGTACAAGTTGAATTTTTTTTCTTTCAGAAAAATGCGTCCACTTAAGACCCCCTTTTGGCCCCCCAACTTGGTGCACTTACCCAATGATCTAAGAAAATATGTAAAATGAAATATTAAACCCTAATGTGTAAGAGAGAAGAGGAAAGAAATCAGTTGATAACACATGCTTGTTGAACAGTGTCACAAAAGTAACTGGATAAATTAGAAACATGAATGACTGTCAGGATCCCACAAATGACAGATCTGGGTGATATGGCTAGATTGGAGCACTTGGGAGAGGATTGGGGCGCCCACGGGCGCTCTGGTAAGCAAAATAGGTGCCCTGGTCTGGGAAAAATGTCTGAAAATGCTCTTCATATGTCCTGGAGATGATTGATAACCTTCATTGTTTGTCACACTAGTTTTCCTATACTGTGCCAATTTCTCCAAATATTCCAAGAGAGTCAACAACCTGTAAAATACCCAAAAGGAAGTAACAAAACCATAAAAAAGAAAGATGCAAATGAATGGGTCGGACTTGCCTCTTCCACAACAATGGGCTTACTAATTGAGTGATGCACTACATTTGGACCTGGATATAGTAATGGTGGGTGTGTGCATGTCGTGGCCTAGGTGCTCTTATGCTAGTAGCACTTTGTGAAATTGTGAGCAATGGATAAATGTAGAAAATGTACTATGATGTGTGCATGGAATAAAATATAATCCCCCCCTATAAAGTGTGATGCAGATGTCCTATCTTGTGCCTTGATGATGGAGCTATGTGGATGCGAATGCAATAGATGGATGCAACTCTAGATGAGTGATATTAGTAGATGATACTAAGTCCCTCATTATGGTCTCATAACTTTATATTTATAGGGTTTTGCTCTAATTTTGTAAGTAACCCCGAAAAGGCCGACCACAAGAAAGATAAAGATGTAAAATGGCTAGAAGAGGACCAAAACATGGTGAGAAAGTGCAAAAAGGGTCGGGGCGCCCATGGGCACCCCAGCTGAGGCTAAAATAATGCAAAATGTCATAAAATGGTTGGGTTTATGGGTGCAATAAGTTACAAATTACGAAATAAAATAAACAAGATGGCCAAAGAACGGGGGTTAATTAGTAATTTCTTCACTCAAGAACCTTATAAATAGTAGTATGATACTGGGATGAATAAATGTCTAAAGTGCATGATTTTGTGACTACAATTCCATATATTTGAGAAATTGTTTCTACCTTTGGGAGTTGTGAGGTTCAAAATATATAGTTTTGACACATCTGAAACTTCTATAAATGTCAATAACCAATCAAGAATACCCCAACACCTAAACAATGACTATATTCTTTCACAAAACAAATATCAATTGTAGAATTTAAACCCTCAAAAGTTTAGGCTAAATGCTGAAATCTTGAAAAATACCTATGTACTGACTAGATTAGAATCTGAATAACTATCTTCTAAACCATGACAAATAGAGCTGTGAGACTAGTTCCATAAGGTGTAGAGTGACCCAAACTTCTTATATTTACCAAAATAAATTTAAGGTATAAGAAATAATAAAGTATAAAGATCAATAAAAGAAAAAAATATAAGAAATAATAAAGTATAATTATTAATAAAATAAAAACGTATACTTTAACCATTTATTTTAATAAATATATCCCTCCCATAAGCACATTTACCACATATCAAACATGAACGTGAGCACGATATAACATGCTCACGTTTCACTTAAAATAAAAAAAATTATGTCCGGTTTTTGGCCCCCCATCTCCTTGCACTTGCCCCTTAAGGAGGAGGCACATTACAATCACCTCATTTTTTCCATAGGACATGAATCCCATTCAAGGAGCAATCCTCTATCTACAAAGTGAGGATCTCATTTTAGTAAGAAGTAGACAAACATAATAGAGTTGATTTATGGTCACTAAAGTGAATTATGGACCAAGTTTCAAAATTGGTACCAATTCAAGAAGTGGTATGGCCAAAATCAAATCTAGAAGGTCAAAAAACCTACAAAACGACTATATGTTTTTCCAAAACAAAGACCGACTGCAATATATATGCCCTGAAAGTTTTAGGTCCTTGCTAAAATCCTGAAAATGGGTAAGTGCTGACCATATTAGATTTTGAAAAACTATTTTCTAGATTATAGCTATCGGAGATATGGGACCACTTTCATCAGGTGCAGAGTGACCATAATTTCTTATATTTACTAAAATAAATTTAAAGTATAAGAAATAATAGAAGTATAAAGAAATAATAAAAGAAATCACCAAACCAAGTAAAACAAAACGTGTACACATTTTGCTTATTTTCAGATTTATTTCCACTTTTTGGCCTCCCAGATTGGTGCACTTACCCTATGATCTACTAAGGATTTCCCCTTGAGGAAAGGCTCCAACATATCGACATCCTTAATTTTAAGTGTTAAGTATGTTCTCATCCTGAATCTTTTAAGCATTTATTCTAGTTTTGTCTCACAGCTTAATCTTCTTGGAACTAGATTCTTTGCCTTTTTCAACCCTTTCATCTCGAGCCTTTCAATTGACATATGATTCTATTTTAGGATTATGCTGACTTGCTTACACACATTTTTTCTGGAATTTATTCTAAGTAGTTATTTTGTTTCACCTATAGAAATCTAGAAATGCATTTTCAGCAAAGATGAAATTATCTCACTTTGTTGTAAATGAAATAGTTATTAGTATATAATGAGTGTATATGTGGATTCTAGCACAAGACAAGAAGATGACTATTGAATTTCATCAGCCGTAAGATTTTCTCTGTCATTTGGCAAGTGCACCTTACAATATAAGTCATGTGTTTTCTGATTAACATCCATAGGGTTTTCCACCACTGATGCCCATGTGATAATATAGTTGATCCAATAACCACTACTCCACTCCTCAAGTCCTGAGTGGAGGGGTTAGATTTGTAATTGTGTGGCACATATTTTTTGGCCTATATTGGTGGTACTCTCTAGTGTAGGATAGTGTTCAAAGGGCCACATCCCTGCCACCTCGGTAACGATATATTGTCTCATTGGATTCTATTGGTGTCACTCTTGATGGAGATGAGTGAGTGATTATTGATCCACCTTTGGATGAAATTCCTCCTTGTGGTGTGTCTCCCAAGGATGATCCATCACCACATCTCTCTAGTGTTGTTTTTGTATGTTCTTGATATGTCAAACTTAGTGTTTTGATATATAGTGATTGTGCTTAGCCATGTGTTTGATGGTGGTTTTTTGGGGATGTGTAACCAACCAACCACCTCTTTTTATAACTTTTTGTAAACTTATTATTTTATTTTGAAATAATATTATATATCAATGAGTTCTAATATAGAAAATCCTTTAATAACACTCAACCAAAATATATATAAACTACTTAGTAGTAATTAGGATGTAGTGTAACTAGAACAAATATCTTAAATAAATATTTGTGAGTTGTGGTGAGAGTTATCAATCATAAGCACCTTATCTTGGATTTTTAGTAGATTGTACAATTATTTTTTGATTATTAGGTCAAAAAATGGGTTTTGAAAGATTGAAAGTGAAATATTTTCAATAAAACCTACAAGGAACCAACAAAGAGCCAAGGGAGGGAGAACCGATAGTCAATCCTATTCCACCAACATAGAAGGTATTGTGCAGTTTTAATAAATTACACCAGCATACAAGGTATTGTGTAAATAATGATAAAAAACATGTATCACAGAACCTCTACATTATGCATGCACATTTTTGTTGATAACACAAAGCTTATAATCCTTCTCATGGAATAAAAAAGATTAGAATTATGACATAGAAATAGGAAACCATTGAAACATGTACATGATAATGCATATTACACTTTCATATGCTTGTGTTAGAAGGAGAGATTCATTTTGATACTGCACATGATCTACCTATGAAACCATGACGTCATTGGGACTTCCACACATAATATACTTGAAAAAATGGTATGATTGAATTTCTCATGTACTAGTGCACAAGGTTCTTAGATAGCTCACAAATGGTCAAATCATCTGATTAGAAGAATTCAAGATCACAAATGGGAGCCAATGGTGACTTAGCTACTTTAAAATTGTGTTCGCTGCAGTGACTTGTGTCTGTATTAAGTTACACTTTGTTATGGGTTCTTCAAGCCTTATTCCTCATTTAATATGGACAACAAAGTTAATATGTTTATGGGTAGGATGTAGTTGGTTCTAATATTGTAAATAATTTATTGTGTATCTATATAAACAAATCCACACTAGACAAAGGTGTGTAGAAATCCCATGATGAATTAGTCTAAGTTGTGGTTGTAAGAAATCCACACATTGTTGGGAAGGACTAGTGGGGTTGAATCACTTGGGGCAACACTACAATGTTTGATTGTTTGTAATTCTATGGGAAACATGTTTGTTTTATTGTTGTAATCTTGATTTGACAAAGTGTGTGAGACTGTGTGTGTAATCTCTATTATTGATTAATAAAAGATATTGTTGTGCTATAATTTCTGCTACATATGGGTGTTGTTTGTTTAGGCTACACAGTCCAAGACATCTCTTCATTTTGGCTTCTTAACTAGGAAAACATCACATTCCCCTACTATGTACTTATCCTTATTGTGATATCGTACAACTACGTAATTATTTTGTATTCTCCATTGAATAATGGAAGTTGTATTTCCCACATGTAAGACTTCTTCTACATCATTATGTGTTGGATTCACTACACTAATAACATGTGTGCACTCTTTATAATCCTTATAGTTATATCTATTGTAGGATTTCCCCCACACATAGTCTAGGCTCCGTCGTGCGGATCAATCCATAAATTATGAGAACTCACATGTATATTATCTATTTTAGCATGTATCTCTTGAACTATTAACTTATATTGGGTTTCTTAATATTTTTGTTGCAATTTCTATAAATGTATTCATTAATATTTGTAATTCATTAATGTTTTCCATTATATACATTCTAAATTATGTAATATTTGTAATTCTATCTTGTTCATCTACACAAATTTTCTTACCATGATCTATTCCACATGCATTATCGAAATTAAAACCACTCCCAACTTTTTTATTCGAAGGCAAATAAGTGGAAAGAGGAACCACAACTTTAGGAGCAATAGTAGTGATTTTAAATTCCATTTTCTAGTTCAAACAAGATTTAGAATTAAACACACGAATTTCAACAAACATATTAGATTCACTTTTAATTCTACCACTCTTTTAATTGTGACATTATGTCTAATAAATCTTGGTGGCATATGTTAACAATAAACATTGAACATGCGTGCGACATAAAGAAACCAAGTTTAAAGTGACACACAACACAACCAAGATAATTAAAAAGCAATCGAATAAACCCTACGAAAATAAGAGTTAGAGGGTTTTAGAGAGCACAGTTTTATGAAAATGTATTGTGGAAAAATAATTTTTTACACTAAAGATGCAAATAAGCATCCACAACATGTGTATAAATGAGTCATGCCTAAAAAAATCCTAATAAATAAATCAAACCCAAATAATTATTTTAAACCCAGAGTGACAGTGAAAAGTTATGGTTTGAGTTTATCTTTTTTAAGGAGGAATCAAAAGATCGTTGTTATTTTATGGATGCAAAATTGGGGTTTTTAGGGTAGACATGGAGAACAGAGAAAATTCACAACAAACATGATAATTTATCTAAAATGTGATGTTTGGAAAGTGTAATGTCTAGAAAATGAAGAAGATGTTCTACACAAAACCACTCTGATCTAAAATTTTATTTAATGATTGAATTCCTGTATTATTACCTTCCATAAACCTCACTCAATTCTATGAAAATTTTCTTCGATCACTAGGCAATTAGACATATCCGTTGAAAACCCCCCGTCCCACAACCCCTCCCCCCAACATTGTACAATAGAAAAATGAAACATCAATAAGTGGAATAATTCTTCATCTAGAGAAATTAGTGCAATACAATGTGTTTGTATTATGAACTTTAGCACTCCATTGTGTGTTTGATTCTGTAAAATGTTTTTAATTGCTCAATAATGTTTTTTCTAACTTTTATTTCAAAACTTCTTGAAAGCCTTGATAAAGTAGTGGATTATTCTAGTATTATAAACTTCGGTATTATACTAAGTCTTTAATTCTCTAAGATCTTGTAAGTGAGATTATTCTCTTTCACAAAAATCACTTGAATGTCTTGATAAAATAGTGAGTGCTTTAAATAGATGTCGAATGCATAATTTAAATAGGGTGTTTATGTATACATATATGACAATTGAATACACACTAGCATCCTATTGATGTGCATATTGACCTTCAATGATTAGAAAATTTGAAAAAGATAGAATATGGGTCGTATATGGTGGAGGAGAGAAGGGCCGTTATCACCATGCTGGGAACAAAGAGTTCACATTTTGGACATGAGGGACAAATAAGTGGTGTATACAATGGGGGAGATGAAACAAAGCTAGGGTGAGAAAGGAGATAAGTGGGTACCACCAGAAATCAAGAAAATTGTGCGAATAAAATCATAATTTGATCCCAAAGTCTATGTATTCCAGCACCAATACTTCCATGAATATCACATGGAGGATTGCTTTGTTTGTAGACTATGCTCAATAGCTAACTTACATTACTTTCATATGGAATTTTTTTTTAAGATACATTTTTTTCAACTTTAAAAATTTAGAAATTTTGCAATCTTCAACTATGAGAATATTTCACAACAGATTCCACTACTGATAAATTTAATGTGCTCACCTTTACATTCTTTCATATAAACACAACTTGAAAAAGAGGCATTGAAGTTTCAAAACATAGAAGACTTGCTCAACCAATAAGAGAGTGCTTTTTACACTATGAGCAAAATCCTCAATGACATTCCAAAGGGTTTCCATCATTGACACCAAAATGAGAGAACAATCACTCATAGTAACTTTCCAATATATCACAGTTGCCCATGTCCTTCTCAAGGAGGATGGAATCCACATACTTGATAAGTTGAGCCATCTTTAAAGACTTCTTGTACACATAATGACATAGAAATAAGAGTATTTGTTCCGTGTTAGTGCCTTTAATTATGCATGTTAATTAAAATTGTTGGGTGGCGTAGATCATTCTTAGACATCCTGCCTCTATCTAATATTTCCTTTGACATTATTTCCTTTGAGCATTGTTTAGTAATATTTTTGTAGCCACCTTTTTATTGTAATCTATCTTCGTGTATTTTATTTTCAACTTTTCTTAGTAATGGATATTGATGATACGTTGAGATTTTTTCAAAAAAAAAAGAAATCTTATATTCATTTTTTAGTTAGTTGTCCACATGTGGCACTTTACTCTACCTCAGGAAATTAATGGCCCTCCCCACGTGATTGGTGCATGATCCTCGCACCATCTAAATCCCCAAAGTCCAATACGCAGATTTCTCTAATATTTATATAGACCGTGTTCATCATTCTAAGGCGTGTAATCAATTGAAATTTGGCCGCTTGTTCATGTTTCAGAGATTATCAGCATTGCCAAGAACAGTGTACGCAAGAGATTGTCATTCATGCGTTGTGGGAGGCTATCAGTGGAGGGAGAAGCAGAAGATATTGTCCCTCTCTCTGCCAAGCCCCGCCAGAGGGGGAGGCATCATGTTAAAAGAAATCCTTATTCTTCTGTAGGCCTTGATACATTTGCCAGTTTGAATGCAGAGCTCTCTGCAAAAAGAGAATATGTTGCCAGGAAAACTGGCACCCCAGAGGACATGGTGTGGTTTGCTTATTCCCCCAGGGGATTGGTGCCTGTTGTGGTAAAAAATGGTGGTGATGGCGGGGTTTCGATCCCTATCAGAACAAAACAGTACAATCAAAGCAAGGAGAATTATAACGGTATTCAGGAGGAGAAGGATAATCCGAAGGAGGCTGCTGAAGGGTATGAGAATAGAGTAAATGGGTCTGCAAGCAGGCAGGAGATCGTCCCTGTAATCATGCCATGGTGGTCTGGGTATCTGAGAACGACTGCCTTTGGGGTGCCGACTGTGAGTGCTGTATTGGTCAGAAAGCAGCCTGAAACAGCCATGGGAGTTGTCATGGTGGTGGGTTCTCTGCAGAGGCTGTGGCTGGGTGGTGTGCTGTGCATGAAGAGGTTCATAGACACAGGGAACTCCTATTTCTCTGAGATTTTTTCTTACATGGATAAGAAGCCCAGAGATTAAAAGCAGCTCTCTTCAGGGATCATTACTAGTACAACAACAACCGGTGGCATCTCCGGAGCATAAGATAATCATTAGTAAAAGAGCGCCTCTTATTTGCTTGAGTACCCCCTGCAGCCCTCCTGGGAGAGGTCAGGTTACTGCTCTTTCTTCACCTAAAAACAGCAGGAGGAGCCAGAAACTCAATACCCAACTGCAGGGTAAGAAGAAAGTTAATGATAAAAAGAAGAAATTTGGAAGGATTGTGTCCATTGATAGTCAGCCAAGAAAGCCTATCGGATTACAACAGTCAGATGGTTTTGTGGGTGCCACTGTGATGATCGTCCTCCTCTTCTTTTTGGTTTTTTATGGCAGGCTTACTGCAGTTTTCTTCACATCAACTTGTTGGTATGTGTTTCCCAAGCTCGGAACTGATTCCAGTAATACCTCTAGTAGTCATCAGAATAATCACAGCAAGATGGTGATGGATCTTGAATCCAGAGAGTACAAGAAGAAGGTCATCATGGATGGATTGCTTCAGAGAAACCATGGCAGAGCAATTTGACATTAATTTGTTCAGCATGCCATATGACTGTTCGGTAAAACTTAGACCAGGAGCAAGTAGGTTTGAATGTGTCGTGTGATTGTTCATTGCAGTAATTATGAATTTAATGTGTGCGTCGAATACAAAATGTCATGCTTGTTTTGGGAGTTTGGGTTTACATTGAATGAGATGGTGAAATAATGATTCCTGACCACTCGAGGGATTCTCTGGCAAGGGGAAGAAAACGACGAAGATTTAGGCTTCTCCTTCACCATCAAAAGTCTTATTTGTTTCTTAACAGCTAAGGCTAAAAAGCTGAAGAAACATATACATAATTTTAGGATCTTTGTGCTGTGCTTAGCTTTGAGTATTTGTTGCTCTAAAAGAAATTACTTCTGAAATTGTTAAAAAGGAATTTTTGTCCTCTTCCAACTTTTTTCTAAGACTACGCACGTTCAAAGTTTGTTATAAATGTGTTCTACAGGTAATATCACTTCTTATATGTGAGTTTGATGTTGCTTGCAAAGTGTTTATACTGTTTAGTTTTAGAGGTTATTTGGTCACGAGGATTCCCTTTGAAAGCATACTTAAAACTTGGGTTCAATCTATTTGGATCTAATATGGTATAAAGTTAGATGCTATCTAGAATATTTAGGCGTCTCCTTCACCGTAAAAGGTTTTATTTGTTTCTTAAGCGCTGAAACTAAATAAACATATAAAGAATTTTTAGTGTCTTTGTGGTGTACTTGGCTTTAATTATTAATTCCTCTAAAAGGAATCACTTGTTTGTTGAAATTGTTAAAAAGGAAAATTTGTCCTCTTTGCAACCTTTTTCTATGAGTGCCTACATTCAAAGTTTGTTCTAAATGTGTTCCACAAGGCAATACCGCTTATGTGGATGTTATCTTGTTTATTTGTGAGTTTGATGTTGCTTGCAAACGACTTAAATGATTTAGTTTTATAGGTTATTTGTTTAGGAGGATTCTCTTTGAAAGCATACTTAAAACTTGGGTTCAATCTATTTGGACCCAATATGGTATAAAGTTGGATGCTATCTAGAATATGACCAAAGATTTTTTTGTTTCACTTTTCAACCCAACACATGTTGTGACCATACTACAAAAATCCTTGACCTTGTGTGTCCAGAGCTCATTGCTCATATTATCCTCGTGCACATGAGATCTTGTGGTTTTTGAACACTAATTTGGGTAGAGTTCTTTGGTTTTCCCATGTTGTGTTGACACTTTCTAGACCAAATAGTCTATTCAATAGGGTGTGTCATTTGCAAAGAACTCTTTATATTCTACTTTACATGCTTGCAAAAGCATGTATGTGTGGAAATTAACATTTTCGAGGGACCTTAAGGAGTATATTGACATTCAAGTGGGTGACTTCCACTATACCCAAAGGGTGCTATATCTCTATGTGTGTGTGTGTGTGTGTGTGTGTGTGAACTTGCCAAACACTTGTTTTAGATGTCAATAGATTCTAAACACAAATTTTGGGATCATCTACTTTTAGCCACGTGCAACAAAGTTGTTTCAAATCCTATTGCCGACATTCCTTAAAATAAATGGTGATGATGGCTTAACCACGGTGGATTAAAAAAACAACCCTAATAAAGACACTCCCTCCAACCCCTATAATAGTTTTTTTATAAATGTTAAAATCCACACTATCTTATCCCATGCTTAGTAGAGCATTGATAACCCCTTGGCATCTATCCTGATTGTGCAAACACATACTATTGCATCAACTTCCAATGATGTTACTCAAGCACAAGGTAATATCCCACCCCTAGTAGCAAGTGCTCTCAATGTTCCTTATACTGAATTTCAAGATATTCCTCAAAATTCTCTTTTTAATGTTTATGCAATTTATCCTCACAAGTCAGGACTCAATGATCTTGCAACCATCTTCATCATCTCGAGGAAGGAGAGATTCCTCTCGGGCCTAGGTGTCATGCACCGCCTTTCTCATTCTGTTTTGATGTAAAATGAGTTCCAATATCGAGCAATTCACGGACACGGGAACCGGTTACGGTACGTTGCCCATATACACGGTAGCATAGCAACACTTGTCGTTGTGTCCGCAAGTTGTCAAGTATCGCAATCCAATTTACGAACTTTGAATGTTGTGATTATTTAATTTGCGGGATACGATGTTCCGAATAAACGGAATTGATCGGTCAACCTTAGATGGCTGTGATAAGTCAACATTCTTTTAGTGACACAAGTCATTAAGCGAATTCTACCTTATCATAGGTAACAAAAGTTGTCCTTTCATGGTCCGATCCTTAGGAATATCACAACTAGATCTTAAAATGAATCTTGTTGAGATACGAGAGTTGTCTAACCTGATTGGCAAGTACACCTTGGTACCATCTTAAGTAGGCTATGGGAAAGAAAGTGATCATGTAACGACGCAAGTCATTACGTAACCATTTTCTCTCCCATAGGCAATGTAAGTTGGCATAGATGTGTTCCTTCACTCATGTTGGACAAGTATTGTACCTTGTGCGTGATTTTGTAATCTATCTTACTTAACTAACTGAATCAAATCCAGATAACAGAATGAAGTGAAATGGTGAGAAGACAAGTTTTATTTGATGAATGTGCCATCACGAAACTAAGCATACAAGCATGTCTCTTAAACTTTGGCCAAAGTAATGTAAGCTGCTGATTACACTGTCATAGTCACCAAGTTTCTAGTTGAAGTGTGAGATGCTGGATGGGATTTGATTGAATTAATCTTAGGTAGAAACTTAGAAACATCATTTGATTATCAATACCTATTAAAGGTAACCAAAAGTATACTTAGTATACACACTCATAAAGAGTAAACTATAGGGGATCAGGTAGATCTAATTGACCAATACAATTGCACATGGTTTTTGATGTTATCAGATGGATTAAATTTAAAACTTATGTTGGATTTAAATGTTGTGTATTTAAATCAGCGAAGGCATAAAGTTATTTTGAGAAATTAAAAAAAAAATCTCCCTTAATTTGAAGCATTGAATAAGTATTTGTTACACTAGGCACCAATTTAAGCTTTATTATTTTTTGCATTCTAACCAAAAAAAGAGTTTTGCATTATAGCCATCAAGCCATTAACATATTGAATTTAGAGGGTTTGAACCTTAATGTACATGCCACATGATTGCTTTTCATGGAATGTCAGGGGTCCAATTAACTCCACTAGAAATTTCATGTGCGCGAATTTCAAAAGTGATTTCTTGAGTTTGACATTGTTTTTCTACAAGTAGTTAAGGTGGCTGGGTTTTTTATTTCGATTGTCACTAAAGTTATTACTAATATTTTATCTCTAACTAACAATCATGAGCTAGGTTGTGAAGGATTAGCCACCTTTATCTTCCCTAAATATGGCCCCAATATGTTACTCTCAAGTCAATTAACTTGTAAATGTAAGTCCAAATCAAAACACCAAACCAGGGTGTTTGGTAAGGCACTTACAAATTTCATGACATATGATAGCCTCTCTCAAGCAGAGGTATATACTTGCGTGACATAGACATGCCAATTACGGGATTTGATCTTGGGTTAATTAACTTGTAAATGTAAGTGACCTAACAAATCACGTCTTCTAGGTGTTATTCAACATTGATAACCACTCTTTTGAGATACTTAATGCTTATTTATCCAACAATGCAATTGAAAGAATTGGTGTTTGATTATATATGATCTCTCTAACACACATTGGGTTATGGGTGGTGACCTCAATATAGTCAATATGGCAATTGACAAGATTGTTTGTGTGCCCATGTGTTGGATAACTAGTGAAAGAGTATCCTAGATGTACATGTGTAATAAATTTAGATGTTATAACTGTAATACCCTCTGCCACTCTATCTCATTTTTGGCACACTTGGTCTAATTTCCACTAGGGCCTGACATAGCATTAAAGCGGTTAGATCTTTCCATGATTTCCATGCAACCATGTTTTTCCATTTCTATCTATCTTCAATTATTGGTGGAATTGCTGCCGACTATTATTTTCTCAAATCAACTTCCCATATGCTTCTTGATTGAATGGATTTTCAGATTGCCCAAAGTTTGAAAAACTCAATGTTTTTAAGTATTGCCTTGATTTTTCACGGGCCTTAGTTTTTTTTTAATACCGGTTTACTTTTTCATGGGGCCCACAATGCACCATATTAAGCAGGTTTGGAATCTGGATCATAGTCAAGTTCGATCTACTTATTGGATTGCATGGTGGAAAGACACCATCACCTATCTTTATATGTGTTTCCTCCACATGTTTGGGAGTTAATTTTCTCACATCTTACAACAATCCTATTCTTCCATCACCTTCGAGTTGAGCCACTCATAAATTGCTCTTTGACATATGTCATTCTATGGGCATTTACAAAGATGGATGGAAAACATTAGGAAATGCCTTCAACTTGTAGATGCTTACAACACTGAGGGTGCTCAAATCAAAGCCATACTTCACTGATTGTAAGTGGGTGATAAAACATCTAAAGATTTTTTTCAAATGTTGAAATCCAAACATGCACGCCAACATATATAAGTTATTTGTGATGCCAATCAACGACTTATTGAATTACCTCCCATGGTGTAAGCCTTTTTTTTGTTAATACCAATAGGTTTCAAACCTTAGTTTCCCTCCTTTGATCAACAAATGGATTTATTATCCCTTATAAGCTTTCTCAAGCCTAAAGGATTGCATTTGATTAGCCTCTTTCCTTGGATAATCTCCACAAAGTTGTAACACAAATGGCTGATGATAAGGCTCCTGGTCAAGATGGCCTTCCATGTAAATTTTATAAAGTTGAGTGGGATACAATTGGAACTAACTTCTTTCAAGTTTGTCAATGTTTATAACATTGATTTTTTAGGTCAATTTATAAACCAGTGCCAGAGCCCAGAGCTTATATGTAATTGGATGTCATTACGTTGTTGAATGTCTCCTATAAGATCATCACAAATCTTTGGCCTTGCATATCTGCCACATCCTTCATATAATTGTAAGTTCAAAACAAACAAGATTAATTTAAAGTAGGCATATTATTTATAATATTATGCAGTTTGGAAGGTGTAGAATGGGCTTCTTTCTCTTAGTAGAAGGCCTTTTTATAAAATCTAATTTCGAAAAATCATATAGAGTGGCACTTTATTTTAGCTATGCTTAAAGCATTATGATTTGGGCCTACCTATGTTCACTTTGTGCAAATACTTTTTGCAAATATTTTTGATGTTACTTGTGTGTCAATGAAGTCAAATCTAAATAGTTTTGCCTCTTTTACTTTATTTGTGAAGGATGCCCCCTTTCCCCTACACTTAATATCTTAGTTGTTGAGGGATTTGGCTATCTTTTCTAGAAAATTCCATTTAGAAAGGTTTTAAAAAAGGAATATCCCTTTCATAAATGCTAAATGGGAGTTTTGTTGATGGTTTGTTCCTTAATTTAATCGAAGAAGTGGACAATATTCAACAAGCTATGCATTTCTTATACCTCTATTATTTAGATTCTAGCTCCAACATTCAATGGAAAAAAATTAGTGTTATAGGAAATCCTTTTTTCCTCTCCCTCCTTGGTTAAACATATTTTCATGGAATTGGATTCAATAAGGATAAATGTTTTGATTAACTGGCATCCCTTTCCCATTCCAAACAACTCCCTCCTACTTGTGGAATTATGTAGTCAACAAAGTTGAAAACTTTTCTTATATATCACCAAGCTCCCCTCTCTTTGGCTGGAAAATACCAATTTTTGTCTAAAGTCCTTCTTTCCATCAGTGTTTATTGTTCATCTTATTGAGCTCCTTCTCAAGATTCTTATAAAAATATTGTGAAGTTGTTCAGAGATTTTGGTGGCCTCAGATTACTTGATATTATGCATCAAGGCACTACCATTTGTACAAAAAGGATCATTCATACTAGTGAAGGACATCAAGCTTGGAAAGTTCTGTTGCAGAATTTCATTAAAGAAGGAACTTTGTAGGGACACAAAACTTGTAAAGGATTTGGCTTTCAAAACCTTCTCGTCATTTATGTTTTAGTAAAATTTGTTTCCTCCTTTGTCATCAAGAACATTTGAAAGGCATGGGAGAAGATAAAACATGGATTCTATGGGATATGGGTGGATTCAGAAACATCTTTTCCATTAACTAACATTCAATTTAGTGTTCTCCAATTATCAATGTTCAAAATGTCTCTCTTGCTAAAGTGCCTTGGATAAATGTTCTCAAACTTTTAAAATGAGGAATTCACAACTATGTAGGATGTATTCTACAAGCATTTTAGGAGGTTACTCTCTTGGCTATAGGACAAAGCTAAGTTGTTGCTAACTAACAACGAACAAGAATCCTTCTAGGAAATTTGGGATGTTATCCTAATGGAAATGCTCCATGAAAATGGAGTTATATCATCCCAACCATGGTGGAAAGACTAGAAATAGTAATTTTAAACACCATTTTAAAATTATTTTCCTAATAAAGGGTTATGAATTGCTTTCACCAAAGATTCTCATGGTGGATAAACTTAAAGTTTGCTAGTTTATTATTTTTTCTAGGCATTGTTGGAGCCATAGTGTTGGGCACACGAATGTAGGGCGTTGAAAGAACGCGCGACGCTACTTTATATCTAAAGCACCCAAGATTAGGGCTTAGTCGTTTCTGTTTTAAAGGCTATTTTTTGAGTTAGTGTGTTGATGAAGACTTGTGGGCCACTTAATGGTATTTTGGGAACACGCAACAGTTGAGCGCCATGCATAGTTTAGGCTAATAATAGGATTTATACTCAGAGTTAACTATAGAAAGTCTATTTTTAAGAGAACTTGCATGTTGTGCATCCTTTTGTAAAAGAATGTAACTATTATTAGCATGCGACCTATTTTGAGAAGTGCATGGGCAGCGAAGGGAAATTCCCCACCCTATATATATATATATATATATATATATGTATGTATGTATGTATGTATGTATGTATGTATGTACGTATGTACGTATGTACGTATGTACGTATGTACGTATGTATGTATGTACGTATGTATGCATGTATTGATTTGTACGGTTTTGTGTGTGTCAACTTGTAGAGTTATATTGATGGTTTTGTCGAGCGCATGACTCATGGAGATACTTATGTAATGTAAGAAGCTTATGTGTTTTACAATATTTAATACAATGGTTCATATTGATTGGATAATGGTGTTGAACATGACTGAATCTGGTTCTTGCATGGTAAATCTTGTTATAGTCATTGTTTAGTTCATCTTACATATACTCTAAGATCTATATCTGGTTTATGCACTGTGTGTCATTTACTATTGGTTATGACTTTGAATACTTATATGCACCATCATGCTAAAATTATGAATAAGAAACCGTAAAGAGTGATGTGGCGCCTTTTTGTGCTTCACGTGAGCAATCAACTCAGGCTGAGTGATATGCCAGCGTACCTGGGTTATTCACAATGAATTCTAGGCTGCATCATCAGTTGTGTTGTCAATACCTATTTTTAGCTATTTTTAGGATGTTGCGTGATGAAGACGTACCAGTTAACCTTAGCAAGTGTTGAAGAGTGGATAGTAGGTCTGGAAGAAGAGTACGCTTGGAGATTCAACACTGGATTTGAGTTTGATAGACGCACGTGGGTTGAAAAGAATTGTTATGATTGCCTATATGAGAGCTTATTTGCTATCTTTCCCATAGAACTATACGAGTGGCTAGTTGCTTATGCATCTAAAAGGAATAGGAGGTTTCGCACACTTTTCTAGATGTAAGAAGAATTTTAGGCTCTCTATGATGCTGATCTAATTTGGACGCACACTGTGGATACTTGGTTCCATGGTGTTCTAAGTAGTTATATTTTGGAGTACTCAATTTTCACTTACTCTTGTCCGGAGGTAGCTGAGTGTCAATTTTTATGTTATCCTAGGGGATCATATCTGCATGGAATTCTACTGGTGATCAAGATCTTGATGGTAGCCCTGAATTTGGAAGAGAAGTCAATGGATAGATAAACCACACCACATGCAGGGGCAGGAGTAGGTGTGGTGAAGGATGGAGGTCCTAACGACAGAAAGGAAAAGAGAAGAAAGGTGGATTAAGTTCAATGAGGCACGCGAGAGGGATTTAGAGAAGCAGTGCGAGGTTTCAAAATAGATGGCGTTGTGGAGAGAGATGGCTCGTGAAGGATTTGGAGCTCATGAAGAGGACATAGAGCCAGAGCATCTGGAACTCCCCCATTTGGGAAATAATAACAGGGAATCCTCATCAACCTCTTATGAGAGCGCGTCAATAGAGACAACATGGGCCGCAGGTACACATTTGAATCTACCTAGCAACCTAGCCATTGTGCTTGGTTTTCTAGTTTCTAGTACAACCAGTAGTCAACAAGCTAGTTTGGGAAGTAGAGTAGCAAGAGGTAAAGTTGAATAATCAGCAGGATCAGGAGTAAATCAGATAGCAAGTACATTTATGGCCGAGAAGACGTCTTCGTTGTTATTTGGAGGTCTGGTTAGAGATACCTTTTCAGGTGTGTTATTAACATAGAGCATAGGTGCGCAAAACTCTAGAATCACATCTGGGAGTAGCGCAACTTCGCAGACTGTAGGAGTTTAATCTAGCACCACTATTGGGACACAAAGAAGTACATCCTCTAGTCCAATTCCTGTTATAGGGGGAGGATCAAGAAAAACAGGTGGCTCATGATCTTGTGGATCTAGAGGCAGAGCTAACACATGAGGTTTTGGATCTGGTGGGCATGGTCCTCACCAACCCCAGAATATTTACATGGAGATCTCACTTCATCTCCTAGAGTATAGGAGAATGGAAGATACTATTGAGCATGTCCAAATGTGTGAGATATTGTGGCACACAAAAGGAATTACAACTTCAGAGCACAAGGCCATTCAGTTTGCAACTACGTTTCAGGGATGTGTGCACAACTGGTACAAGAAGCTTGACCTTGATCAGAATTGTGTGGATTATATGGAGTTACCAGATGCTTTCATTAAAGAATTTTATATCCCTGAGTTCGAGTAGAAAAGTATAAGCACGCTCAAGGATATCAAGCATGGCACTATTGAGAGTGTCTGAGAATATGATGCTCATTTCAAAAAACTCTTGTCAAAACTATCATATGATATCCATGCAATTCAGTATGCACAGTGGTTTATCGGAGGACTAATCACGCCTTTTAGGAGGGTGCTCTCACATAAGAATTATACAGACCCGCGCGAGGCACTTCAAGAAGCTTTGTGCGCTGAGGCAGTCATGAGCATAAACCTTGAAGTGAGCCCATTCTTGGAAGCTCAGATTGTGGTAATGGAAAAATAGTTATAGAAACTATCAGCCAATACAACACAAGAGACACATAGTGGAATTTGGTGCACATATTGTGAAGTAGAGGGGCGTACTAAGGATAGTTGTCCTCACAAATTGGTGCACTCTTTTTTACTGGAATGTGAGATATGTCATTTGTATCATGATGCAAGCCATTGTCCATTATTGTAATGCATGATAAGGAAGAGCATGTCCTGTTAGTATAAGATTTTCCAGTCCACAACTCACAATACTGAAGATTGTAGGTTGATTGATCAGATCCATGATGCCATTGATATTGGTGTATGATAGACAGGAGTTTGGAATAACTCTAAGGATAAAAGTGAGCAACATGATCATGATCATACTCAAGGGTGCTATGATCAAAATGAAGGATTCTTTGAGGGAGGCCATGGTAGAGGTCGAGGATACCGTGGTGGATTCAGAGGCTGAGGCCGTGGCGGTGGATGAAGTGAGTTCCCTCGTGGAACATGTTATACATGTGGATCCCCTGACCATTATATGGGTGAATGTCCTCATAACATTACTTGTTCTTTTTGCGGAAATAATCATAACTATGAAGAGTTCCTAGACTTATATGAATATTTTATCAAGAAGAAAAAACATGAGAACAAGGGCATAGGGATGGTTAGAATATAGCGCACCATGGAAAACCAATGAATGTCAAAGTTATCATCAGATCCTGAGGTAGTACCCATGAATATTACTACACACAATGAGGTTGCACTTGCCAGAGAAACATTGCAACAGAAGCCTACCATTACTAAGGAGGAGGTTTTCCATGCAAAATACCTAGACCCTAAACATCAGAAGGAGGTTTATCATGAAACCCCCGGGGTACTCAGAAATTTGTAGGGTGAAATACAGTGTTTAAAGGAACAGTCATAGAAGTTGGAACAGAGGAAGGCAACTGAGAATTTCTAGTCAGATGTTGATGATCTGAAGGAAGTATGCAAGATGTTGCATCAAGAGAACATTATTCCATTACTAGGGAATTGGTTAAAAGGAAACACTCTGCATGATGGTATTGAGAATAGACACAATATTATGCATGTTAATCTCCCTCCTCATAGTTTGGATTATGACAAGGAGATCACTCTAAATGTTGTTGTGGATGGATGGATTTTGAGTAATATTTTGATTGAAACAGGTGCATAAGTGAATGTGCTTACCTTAGATGCATGGGTTTAGATGGGTAGACCTCCATTACAACCATCTTCCAATGTGTTGTATATGGAAAATCAAACTAAGGCCACACCAATTGGAGTATTGATGTATGCATCAATTATTATACAGGGGGCCAAGTTCACTAGGGACTTTGAGGTCTTAGTGCTTGCAGAAGCGGACAACTTCCCAACTCTACTTGGGCGCCCTTGGTGCTATGCAAATAATGTTGATCTATGGTTCAATAAGGGATATATAAGTTTTGAGAACAAGGAAGAATGAGTTATTATCCCTTTGACAGATGGGAAATCTCCAACTTATGTTGAGCCCTTAAATGAAGAAGACCTGAACAGAATTTATGTGCACACCATTCGAGATCTGAAAGAACTTGAGCCATTTAAGGAAGGAATTCCCCAGTGGGATGATGTACAGTCCATCAGTGATGCTACAAGTATTTCTTACAATAATTGGGCACATGGCACTTACGACATGGTTGGGTGCGAGGTAAGAAGCACAGTTGCGCACATAAGCAGGCTGCGTTGTATTAGGTGGTTAGGAAACAACATGATACCCTGGTATAGTGGTGAAGGAAATGATGAGGCCATAAATTGGCCATAAATTACCATTATTTTGTCATTCCAAGTTACCTTTGAAAGTGGATTTAAATGTAATCTAGGAACTTATAGTTTTCTTAAGATAGAATATAGGATATATATCTTGTTCATTCTTTAGAAATATTTTGTTATCTATTTTGTTGACTAATCCTATTGATTATTTGGGAAAAGATGCAAAGTATTGTGTATGTAGGCCATAAAGGAAAGATAATGCTAGTATTGGGAACAATGTAATTTAGCATGGATGGTATATCTAAACTCAAATCTGATTTCATATTTAGATTCCTCTTGAAAAATTATGCAAGTTCAAAAAAAGAATCATCTCAATTCGAGATCGTATGCAAAATTTATAGTTGTTTTAAATTAGCTCTGAAATTCACAGGCTTAGTTGCAGAACTCGTAGGCTTATTTCTGGAACTCGCAGATTTTGACAGTTTTTGAGGAATTGTGAAAGATTAGAGAATGCAATGGAAAATATGAGAGATGTTTTTGTTCATAGAAATGTGATTAACAAAAACCTCATTCCTATTTTCTATAATTATTACCAATAAAGATAAATCTAACTTTTAGTGAACTGCAGTCCAAGGAAAAGTGTATTAGACGAGCATTAAAAGTTCCATAAATAGAAACAAAAAAGTAAAATAGAAAATATGAGAAAGGTTTTTGTTCATAGCAATGTTTTTAACAAAAACCTCATTCATATTTGCTATAGATTTTACCAATGAAGAGAGACATAACTTTTAGTGAGCTACAGTCCGAGGAAAAGTGTATCAAACGAGCACTAAAAGTTCCATAAACAGAAACAAAAAAGTCAAATGGAAAATATGAGAGAGGTTTTTGTTCATAGAAATGTTTTTAATAAAAACCTCATTCATATTTGCTACTGGTTTTAATAATGAAGATAAATCTAACTTTTAGTGAACTACAGTCCAAGGAAAAAGTGTATCAGACAAGCGTCAAAAGTTCTATAGTAAAAAACAACAAAGTCAAATGGAAAATCTGAGAAAGGTATTTGGTCAAAATCGTATTTTGAGGAAAATTCTCCTTCCAATAATGTAGAGGAATAAAATCATTATGATTCTTGTTACTGAAAAGAAAGGAGAAGATTTGGGAGCAAATCTTCCTAAAAATAAGTGAGATAAGACTTTGACTCTAATAATATATCTCTCTCCATATTTTGTGGAGATGGAGATCTTAGTTGTTAGGATTGGAATAAAGATAAGATAAAATTGTATTTTCTAAAATAAGGAGTTGGTTGGATGCATAAATTATAAATGCAACCTTCCACACTCAGATAAGTAATTCCTTTCTCCCAAGAAATAAAGATCCGTTCTTTCTTTCCAATCTTTTAAAGTAAAGTTATTCTGTAAGTTCTGAATTAAAAGTATGAATTAAGTCCTCTTCCAAGGAATGAGCTGGCGACTCATTCTAAGGAAGATGGAGCAATGTGTTAATGTTTGTTTCTTTATTTCTATAGTTTTTCTTTTGTTGTAAACTTCTGATTTCATGTTATGTGATCCTTCTTCAGTACAATTTTTGTTGTGAACCTACAGGTGTCTTTTTATCTTTTAGTTATTTTTAATTCAACAATTTCATTTATGCAAGTTTCATTTCTTTCATGCAACCTTTATTTATGAAAGTGTGATTTCCTTTATGCAAGCGTGTCTTTATATTCTTGCAAGTGTGATTTCCTTTATGCAAGTGTGATTACATTTCTGCAAGTGTGCCTTTAAATTTCTGCATGTGTGATTTATTTTATGCAAGTTTGGTTTTTGTTTAAAGGATTTTTTTTCCAAGATCTTCTTCTCTTAATGCATACAGCCTTCAGACACCAACCCAGATTGACATTATTAATGGTGAGGATTGACGACCCTCATCAGGAAACCCTGAGGTATTCCTGCGAGCCATGGAAGTATAGTGGAAGGATCAGGTGGACAAAAGGAATATGTTATTTTATACCCTGCGTAGGAAAACAACACACCCGATGGATGGTTCATAAGGATAATCTCATAGAATGGAGAGAAGTGATAATTTATCTATCAGCCTGGTTTCTCAGAAGTAATGCACCAATTCGAATCTATGAATATCATGGTAATAATCCTTTTCAACACTACGTTCAGCAGTGTGATAGACTCTGGATAGAGGGATATGAAGCTTTACCACCTTCATTGTGGGTGCACAAACTTTCTTTCACCTTGTGAGGCTACGTGCGTGCTTGGTATGTTTATGCGGAGTTGCATAAAGAGACTAGAAATTAGCAAGACTTGAATGAAGGAATGATCTAGACTTTTGACTACTTCTCCACTAAATCTCCAGTGAAAGAGGCATTACAGGTTATGAAGCGCTTGATTATGGGAGATAGTGCAAAGGAAAAAGAACTCATTCAAGAGTTATTTGGTGAGTTAGGCCTAGAAGCGCATTTTGATGAAGTAGATGAGACATATGCAGAAATTCTTGAGTGCGCTTTCCTAGAGAAGGAGAAAGGAAAGATGGTATACATGGTGGATGATGAAGAAGTGGAAAATTTAGACATAGGTCATTCAGAGGGTACACGCGAGGTCTTAGACAATGCGGATGAGAAGGCGTGTGCCTACCATGAACCTATGAAGATGAAGAAAGTGAACATTGGCACAGATGCTAAACCTAAGGAGGCCATAATTTGAGATTACTGGTCTGACTCTGAAGTGGCTAAGATAATTGAGGTGCTACATGATTTCCAAGACTTGTTTCCTAGGGGCTACCATGAGTTGAAAGGAGTGCATGAATCTTTGGGTGAGATGAAAATTAAGTTAAAGGAAGGTGTGTGCTTGGTTAGGAAGAGACCTTATAGGATGAACCCTAACCTGCGGGTAAAACTTAAAGAAGAAATTGACAAGATGTTGGAATCTAGCATTATTGATCCCATAGAGGAATCAGAGTGGGTTAGCCCTATGGTAATCAGTATAAATAAATATTGAAGAATCAATATTTGTGTGGACTACAGGGAGATGAATGCTACGTGA
The DNA here is from genome assembly GCA_019776745.2 of Taxus chinensis. Taxonomy (NCBI): domain Eukaryota; kingdom Viridiplantae; phylum Streptophyta; class Pinopsida; order Cupressales; family Taxaceae; genus Taxus; species Taxus chinensis. The sequence continues at coordinate 43,038,874 of CM034148.1, read as the reverse complement.
GTGATTGATCCTTTCCCTACACCATTCACTAAGGAAATATTGGAAGGCATTGCAAGACATGAAATTTAATCTTTTACAGATGGATTATCTGGGTATCATCAAGTAAGAATTTTTAAAGAGGATCAAGAGAAGAAAAATTTCACCACTGAATGGGGAAGTTTTACATACACGGTGATGCCCTTTGGATTGAAGAACATGCCTGCAGTATTTTCACGCATTGTTGTTCAAGCATTCCAGGATTTTATTCACAAATTCTTGCAGGTTTACTTGGATGATTGGACCGTGTATGGGCTTATCAAGGATCATTGTGACAATTTGAGGTTAATGTTTGAGAGGAGTCAGATAGTTAAACATCTCTTTAAATATCAGGAAGTGCGTATTTGCTACACCTTTTGGAACTCTACTAGGGCATATCATCTGCAAGGAGGGTTTTTTGGTAGATCCAGCTAAGGTTGTAGTTATCTTAGGCTTGGAGGTGCCCACTAGTCAGAGTATGTGGATTCTTGGGCCACACAGGGTATATTACAGGAAGTTTATCAAAGGATATGCTAAGATTTTTGTGCCCTTGGAAGAGTTATTAAAAGGTAAAGGGAAGTTCTATTGGGGAGAACCGCAACAACACACATTCGAAGCACTGAAGGAGAGGCTTACTATGACGCCTATTCTACATTTTCCTTCATGGAATCTACCCTTTCATGTACATGTGGACACCTCTAGCATGGCCATTGGCATAGTTCTAGATCATCCTGGAGAAGGTATTGTAGATCATCCTATTTGTTTTGCTAGTAGAAAGTTAACTCCTACAAAACATAATTATACAACTACGGAGCGTGAGCCTTTGTCAATGATCTATGTACTGCATAAGTTCTAGACAATACTTGCTAGCAACACCTTTTGTTTTCTATATAGATCACATGACATTGAGATACTTGGTGAACAAGCCCCTTTTACAAGGGCATATATTTTGATGGGTTCTCTTATTCCAGGAGTTTGACTTTACAGTGGTGGTAAAGCTAGGTAAAAGCAATTCTGGTCCAGATCATTTATCAAGGATTCAATCAGGAGAGGACACACAGAGTATTGAAGATACAATGTTGGATGCACAATTATACAGGTTAAACCGTGCACCCTCAGACTTAGAGGATATTGTTGTTTTTTTGCGCACAGGTATGGTGCCCGAAGGAATGAAGGCCTTAGAAAAGAAACAACTTGCAATTCGTGTCACACCTTTCATGTTGATCAGTGGTGACTTATACAAACTAGGTCAAGATGAAGTATTGCGTCGGTGTGTACTGGAGCATGAGCACACAACAATCATGGAGGAGGCTCATGGTGGTATTGCAGGTGGACACTATGCAGGTGACAACACTGCACACAATATTCTACTAGTTGGTTTATGGTGGGAAACCTTGTACAAGGATTTCAAGGAGTATTGTAAGGCATGTGATCACTGTCAGCACCTTGGAAAACATGGGCAGAGAGATGAAATGCCTTTGAGGCCTATTACTAGTATAGAGCCTTTCGAGAAATGGGCAATATACTTTGTGGGTCCTATTTCCCCAGCCGCATGTAGAACTGGATCACGCTATATCATCACTTGTATAAATTATCTTACAAGGTGGGTGGAAGTGACACCTACAAAGGATTGTATAGCAACAACAACAACAAGGTTCTTGTGGGAAAATATTCTTACCAGGTATGGATGTCCTTTAAGTTTGACAAGTGATAGAGGCACTCATTTCCTTAATGAGACCATCAGGATATTATTGGATGAATTTATGGTTGCACACCATAAGATAACACCTTATCACCCTCAAGAAAATGGGACTGTTGAGGCTTTCAACAAGATATTGAGCCAGAATTTGACAAAAATTTGTGATGTTGGAAGGAAATACTGGGATGATAAAAAATGTGTTGTACTTTGGGCATATAGAACAACCTACAAATGGTTGAATAAGGCAACACCCTTTCAGTTGGTGTTTGGCGCAGAAGCAGTTCTCCCCATGGAATTCATGTTACCTTCTTTGTGTATTACACGTACATGAGGTCTAGTTGATGAGAAATCATTGGAAGAGAGAATTGACAAGTTGATACAACTAGATGAGAGGCGTGCCATAGCACGATGGAGTCAGAAGAAAGAAAAATCCAGGCAAAAGGCATGGCACGATAGGCACATCAGGGACAAGAAGCTTGAGGTTGGGTAGATGGTACTTCTTTATGATTTGAAGTTCCTGCACCACCTAGGTAAGCTTAAGGTGCATTGGTTGGGACCGTATGTTATCACTCATATACTTGACTCAGGTGCTTGTCAGCTAGAGGCGCTTGATGGAACACAGTTTCTAGGTTACTTCAATGGGAGTAGGCTGAAGCCCTACTATAAATAATTCTTCTTGGTGTTTGTAATAAGGTAGTATTTCCATTTAGATTAGATTTCCCTTACTGTATTTCCTTTAGATGTGTTTCCTTCATCGTCGCTATGCTTTGTCAATTTAGTTCAGTGTTATGTGTAATAAGTGTGTTTGTGCACCAGAAGCTGATTACAATCTCAAGTGTTTTTATGTGTAGAGGACTGCACATACCCTTAGTGTGGGGTGGATAAAGAAGGTTATTCTGGTACAGAAAATAAATAAACTCACGGGTGTCCATAAAGGGAACAAGTTTTGAAAAGTGATGAAAAATTCAAGAGGATTGCTCAAAGTTAAAGACCACACGTAAGGCGGTGAGTGCTCAGTATAACTCAAGGAGGCTGCAACATTTGAGACTACATATGTTTGGGTCACATTGGATAAATACTTTGGCATAAGGAAGCATGGGTAGAGGAGATCTGTGACAGATAAGTAGTGGCGCTAGAAAGTTATGACTGAGGTGCCAAAGTTTGAGGTGCGAGAGATTGGGGCGTGGGACAAAGAGGTGCAAAACACGCTCAAAGGGAATTAATACTGTGTATGGTGGTAGGTGGAGCAATTAATGAAGGGGGTTTTTGAAACTTGGTTTAAAGTTAGAGTTTGCAATGACATTTGTTACCTTGCGAGTTCGAAGAAAATTGAGAAGTGCGAAGAAGAGCTGGAGATGACGATCACTCTGCAAAGTGAGTAAACCTGTCATGTTTCAAAGCACGTTGTTGAGCATCTAGGTATGGAAGAAGGATTCAAGTGGTGGTGTGTGTGCGCAATGAGAGAGTGACTTAGGTTATGTTTACATGACAGCTAGGGTTTTCATTTACACTCATAGGATTGAGAAGGAATGATGGCACCACAGAGGGCTCCAGTTGTGGAGAAGGAGGTTGACGACCCAATAGAGGAGTGGCTAGTTGAGATGTTATATCTAGAAGAAGTTATTGAGGGGAGGCCATGGAAAAAAAGATTACACAGTGTAGGGTTTTAGAAATCAACCACCACACTGAGAAATGCCTGAAGGACATCGCAAAAAAAAATTATAGGAAGAGAAATTGACAGTTGGTGGACGACACTAGGGTTTTGGATGCCTCCGTGAAGAGGTTACTCGAAAGCATGGGGGTCATGAAAATTCTGGAGTTTCCCTATTTTGGGAATCCTGAGTAGTTGTATCAGTGGCTCATGTCGTGCATCCATGAAGATTTTTTCTACTTTGTGGGTAGGAGAATGAGGATCACCACCAAGTTGATTGGGAAGGTGACAGGGTTACATGACTCAGGTTCTGAGATCACTAGAGATCTATCAGATGATGAGGGCATTGATGCACACAGCCACCCTACATCAGTATAAGAAGGGGGGTCGAGCCTTCAAAGTAACCAACATTGCAGACATGGCCACCAGGGTTGCAACACGCTTGACAGGAAGCAAGTTGGGTGCCACTAAATGGTGGAATGAGGTGAATATGTGTTGGTTACATATAGCACACAAAATGGTCAACAAGACATATTACAACATTGTCGGGTACATCACAGAAATCTTGGTGAATGAGGCACGCATCCAAGTAGATAAAGGTGAGAAGATTACTTGGGGCGCAATCCTATTATTGATTGTATTTAGTGAAATTGGAGTACCCGATGGACCTAGGGAGAACATCTGGGAGTTTCCGTTAGAGAATAAATCCCCAGCAAAGAAATTTTCCAAATACACTCTACACGGAACTATTTCTAACGCATATAAGGAGCACCTAGGAAGGTGGTTCAGGAGACTGCACAGGGCATTTGAAGGAGAATGGTGTATTCCGTGTGAGCTGCCCAAAGTACTGAATGGAGAAGCTGAGTTTGCAGTCTACCAACACTTCATCTTGGGGCACTTCCATATGCAGTCGGGTGGTAAGAGCCCATGGTGTAAGTTTCCCTTTGCTTTTACTACCAGATATTTCAAGGAGTCAGTGAACAGGTTCCATGATGCATGTAAGCTCCAGTTTGACACGGACAAAGTAGACACAGATATCCACATTCTGCACAAGACTTATGTATGGCCAGGGAAAGAGGCCTTTGTGGAAACCATGGAATTAGGCAATGTGGACATCGCATCGGAGAGTTTGGTCATAGGAAAAATTGAACCTGTGCATGTGTACATTTATCTAAGGCCAAGGTTCAAGGATGATAAGGTGGTGAAGGGCGTGGATATGACACTCCCAAGACCTCCAAAAAAGGGGCAGACCATGGGAACATCAAGGCAAGTTTCCTATGCCTCTGTACCCCCAACTCAGGAAGATCCAGTGGCTACAGAGTTGGAGAATGTCCTAGATTAGGAGGAACCAAAGGATAACATCCAGACTTGTGCATACCAAAAGAGTTCTGTGAAAAAGGTGCACATCCAAAGACACTAGTGCAGGGACTTCATAGCCAGTAAGAAGATCACCGCACGTAACTCCTTTGAAGAATGAGGAAGAAGAAAGGAGAAAATCACTGAAAATATGTTCCTGTAAAGGATAGTGAGGAGGAAGAGTCCCCTCAGCAAAGCACATAGAATAAGTAGGACACCCCTAGTGTTGAGATGTAGGAGGATGAAGATATTGGGGACCCGATCATATATGAAACCATTGAAGATAGTATGACTACCCATGAGCAACACTCAGTGAAGGGGAAAGCAGCACCAATGGGGATACATAAGTTATAGAATTGCCCATGCCCTGAAGGAGAAGAGAAAGAGGGAGAAGTAAACCAGAATGTCAGAGGCACTGTGCAGCAGGATGCAGGCATGGCCATACAACAAGAAGAGGGCATGTCTATTCATGAGGATGTTGGCAACACACATGTGGGCATAATGATGAAGAGGCAGTGGGAACTCAAATTTTGGGTTAGTTGGATGACCAAGCAAAAATCATTCATGCCTGCTTCCAGAGCACCCTACCCAATATACAATTATATGGTTGGGATTGGATGGACCTAGAGATAGCCAACACACGCACTCGTAAGTAGATATCATGGAGCATGCAGACTCACATGGATGAGCCTGACTTTGATGTTTGTGAGGAGGCATGAAGCTCAAAAAATATGAGGAAGGGACCACATACGTGCCATATGACCATCAAACCCATGCAATTTTCTGATGAACAGGTGAGTAAGGCATTGGTCAAAGTGTCCACTGAAGTAGCGCACCAGAATATTGATAAGGAAGCAACCGTATGGGCACTCCTAGAAGATAAGAAAGATAAGGACAAAGAAATAAAATGAATCACCTAGGAGTGAGATAATGCAGTGGCTTGAGGCACAAAATGTCAAAAAGATGGCCGAGCAGATTACCGATGAAATCTTGCAGAAAAGGCCCAATTTTCAAAAGAAGGTGCCAAAGGAGTTCAAGTCAGAACTGCATTACCTCCATACAATAGTTCGTTTTCTTTTAGAGGACAAACTAGTACACCTCCCTAAACCAAAGGATGTTGCAGAAGAAGCATCAAGGGCCAAGGCTTCAATTGCAAGGAAGATAACTAGCTATGAGGTTGTTTTGCAAGCCTTAAAAGATGAAATGAAGAAGGAAGATACAGTATTGGCCATGTGTACAATGCCTGATAACTTAATACAGGAAAGGACAAAGAAGAGGAGAATGAAGTTCTACAAGTAGCAAAGGATGAAACACTTGGGCACATAGAATGAGTTACCTTGGTAGAGACAAAATGTGACGTGTTGGATGCTGCGAGGAAACAACACATGGATCGGATCAAGGGCATTAGGAAGCTCATTTCCATGAAGGTGGATGTCATGGAAGGGATGGTCTCAGGTATGGCCAACATCCTTAGAATTTTGAAAAGTGAGGGTGGAAACATGACTCTGGATGAGTTAGATGGCATCGTTGTGGACATCCCTGACAAGGAAAATGTAAATGCTTAAGGACTGGTATGAATTTGAGGGAGAAATTCAAAGTGAATATCCAGAATTCATTCTTCCAGAAGAAGAAAAGGGTACACAATAAGAGGACTCACCATATTCCTTATTCTTTGTTCTTTCATTCATTTATCCTATATTCTTTGGAGCGACAAGGTGATTACCCATTTCTGGGGTGGTAATCCATTTTAGTGTGGGGTAATGTTGGATGGAAAAGAATGGCCTAAGTGTTGGGCACGTGAATGTAGGGTGTTGGAAGAGCACGTGACGCTACAATATATCTGAAGCACCCAGGATCAGGACTTAGCCGTTTTTTTTTTAAAGGATATTTTTGGATTTAGCGTGATGAGCACACATAGACATGAATACTTGCAGTCCATGCAATGGTATTTTGGGAACAAGAAACAACTAATTTCCATGCATAGTTTAGGCTAATAATAGGATTTCTACTCAGAGTTAACTATAGGAAGTCTATTATTAGAACACTTGCATGTTGTGCATCCTTTTGTAAAGGTGCATGACTATTATTAGCATGTGACCTATTTTGAGAAGTGCATGGGTGGTGAAGGGCAAGTCCCCACCCCTATATATATGTATTGATTTACACGGTTTTGGGTGTGTCAACTTGTAGAGTTATGATGTTGGTTTTTTCACGTGCATGACTCATGGAGATATTTATGTAATGTAAGAAGCTTTTGTGTTTTACAGTATTTAATACAATGGTTCATATTGGCTGGATAATGGTGTTGAACATGACTGAATCTGGTTCTTGCATGGTAAATCTTGTTATAGTCATTGTTTAGTTCATCTTACATATACTCTAAGATCTAGATTTGGTTTATGTATTATGTGTTGTTTACTATTGGTAATGAATCTGAAAATCCATGTGCACTATCATGCTAACATTATGTACAAACAACTCTAAAGAGGGATTGGGCGCCTTTGTGCACTTTGGGTGAGCACTCAACTGCCCTTTTGTGGTTGTATAAAAACTCTTCAACACTTTTTCTGGTTTTGTAGGAAAGCTAAAAGACTTGGTCTTGGATTTATGGTTTTTTCAAACCCTTTAGACCTAAAGCATTTTCTGGACAATGCATCCTCTTAGGAGATTACCCTTCTCTCCCAATAGATTTTATCAAATTTGGCATGCTTTCAAAGTGGAAGTTTTGTTTTTCATTTGATAGAAATGCAACTAACTTTTCTCATGTAAATATTGATTGTAATGTCTCAACTTATAACAAAGGTATGATTATTTCCAATGTACTTTTATAGATTCAGGTGTAAGTGAAGAAGGTATTTGTGGAGGTGTCCCATCTATAGACACTTCTTGATCACTAGTTCATAACACTTTATACTATGGCTCGAGTCTCGCCTCTGTTTTCCTCTTAGGATTCTTCTCCTTGAGGCTGGGTTCATTGTCGCATTTGATCTTGTCATGTACTTCCCACCAGTTTCTCTCTCTATTTTGGTTACACTGACTCATTTTTGTTATTCATGTTGGGACATTGGAAATATTATTATCATGGCTATTTGATTTGGATATTTATTATTTTGTAGTCACATTATCTTTACCTGCAAACTTGTTGTGACAGGATGGTTTTATTTGGCCCATGAGACCAATTCATGATTATTATCGTTATTATTTGACTTAGATGTGATGTTTATGGATCTTTTGGATTTTTAGATTAACATGTATCTTGTACTTATAAACAAGGAAAATCAAAGACAACAAAAGATAAATAAATAAAACACATATTATACCTTCACTACAGACCTCTTTCAAAACTCAAGATAAGACCGTAGAAGCTTGAAGCTTGTATGATCTTGTTGAAGATTAGATTGTGGATGATCTCTGATATTAATTCTCCAAAGGGATTAGCAAATACTACGAGGATATTTCACAAGGATGCAGTTGTCAAATTGGCAGAAGTTAGATGCAATTTTCTCAAAGCTCCAGGGATGAATTTACAAAGGAAATGGCTTTCTTTTATAGCTGAGGGTAGAGCCATGAAAGGTGGATTTGACATTGACTAAGCTTCAGGTTAATGGTTGAATCACCCGGGTTAGCAAGTAGACTTGGCAATTGGTAGTGGTGGATTTACAGGGGCAATGGACATTTGGAATAACAGAAGTTACATCCAGCATTTGAATCGGACAATCCAATTGTCCCCACACTTCTAGGAATCTAAAAGTGGAGTCCAAGTGGGATATGGAAGTGTAGTTCAAGTGTACTTTACTAGAATATGTGGAATTAAATAACTAAATTTAATTATGAGGAAATAATTAACCATTTAAATAAATAAATGTTTAATTACATTAGCTAGAATGTGTTAGGAATTAATTTAATTAATTCTAAGAGCATGGTAGAATTAAATTAATTAAATTAGCATTTAATTGTGAGGAGATAATTAACCATTTAAATAAATAAATGTTTAATTATATTAGCTAGAAGGTGTTAGGAATTAATTTAATTAATTCCAAAGGCATATTAGAATTAAATAAATTAATTCTAAAGGGTAGGAATATAGCTTAGGTAATAGAATTAATTTAATAAATTCTAAAAGGGCATATTTAAATGGCGAAATTAATTTAATTAATTCCAAAGGGGTGTACTGCGGAAAGGTAGAATTAATTTAATTAATTCTAATTGGATAGAAGTGGGATAGAAATATGTATGTATTTTTACGGTTGCTACATTTGCCCCTCTTTAAAGTGCAATTACAAAGTAATAATGATTTAAAGATAGTAGATGCATGCAGATCAACGAGTGGAAAGTGGTGAAGCATTTTGATGCCCCAACGAGTAGGAAGCGATGAATCTTTTTGGATACCCCAACTAGTAGAATGGTAGAAGAATGCCCCGTCAAGTGGGTGGATGATGCAACAAGGCGGCAGAAGACCACTTGATAGGAAGAAAGCATGTGATTTGAACAGTGATAGGAAGGAAGCAAGAGATTGATCAAGAATGGGAAAGATTGTGCTCATAACATGAGTGCCATTTGGAGAGTCTGAAATATATAAGAGTAACCTTTATTTTGTTGTTGCACAATAAAGTTGTCACCGTGATTAGTAAGGAATCAAGATGGTTAACTCATATGCGCATAAACAAACACACACATAACAAATAAAAGAGAAAAAGGAAAACAAGCTCAATATGAACAAAGTAGGTACATGCATCAGGCTTATAAAGGAATCAAGATGTTATCACACTACTTACAATTGTTCCAAGAATTAAGAATCAACAATGTAAAACAACTTTGAAAAATAAGACAATCAACTATGGCCCTAGTGTGTGTCATAGTGATGATTAAGTAGATACAAATTCTCCCAAGGTGGGGATTCGATCAGACTGGAAGAGTGGAGTAACGGTACTCCTCAAGAAACTCTTGTTGGATCCGTTGTGCAAATGATCGAAGTTGAAATTTCCCTAGGAAAAGTTATATCACAAAGGAAAAATAATTTGTTTGTGATGGCTGTAAGATTGGAACAATCACTAGGATAATAGATAAATGCATGAATTTATCAATATTGTGTTGAAATGTTGAAATATTCACTGTAAGGGTTTTCCAATTACAAGATGTCGATGATAAGTGAATGTTTGTTTGAAAAGTGTTTATGATTTTTCTGGTTTTTTTGAATTTTTTTTCATTTTTTTTTGAAAATTTGTAAATACAAATGCAAAGAAATGTAAACAAGCTTGAACACACAGCAACAAGAAAGATACACACCACGAGTTATTTAATAAATGAGGAGGAAAACATAACATGTGTAAGAGGTCAAAAGACACAAAAAAAGCATGCAAACAAACCCAATATGAACAAGAAAGAACAACACCAAAATTATATTTGAACTAAGATGTCAATTTTGTTCGTGTAATTGGTCTACAGTAAAGGTAAATAAAGTACAAAATAACAACCTGAAAGAAGAAAAAGCATCATCATAATGTTAACAAACTGCAAAAGTACAAATGATTTGTAGTAACGACTTCTAATGACACTTTGAATGTGTTCTGCATTGAAAAACTAGACAAATATGAATGCCCTCGAGTGATAGCTTAGAACACGAGGGGATTGGATCGAGACGAAGAGTGGAGTGATGCTTAGATACTCCAAACAATTCTTGTGGAATCCCATTGAAAGCTTTATCTGTATTGGATTTAATTATGAAATCCAAGTGTGCCCCAAGCAAAGTTATATTGTGAAGGGTGATTGACTGCCTCGACCATAGATATACACCATTGGCAAGAAAAGTGATTAGTGAAAGATGATCTGGAATGATCATGAGGAGCGCTGTCAAATGGAAAAATTGTTGAACTGTGTTATCTAGTTGTCGAAAGCTAGTTAAATATTATTTGAATGTTATGAAGTCGACCGTTTTATACTATTTTTTATTTTTGGAACAATTTTATATTGTTTTTGTATTTTATGAAACATATTTGAATGTTTTTGGATTTTTGAGAAACATGTTTGAATGTTTTTTGGATTTTTTGATAAACATATTCATTTTGAGAAACATGTTTGAATGTTTTTTTTTTAAATTTTTGAGAAACATATTTGAATGTTTTTTTGGTATTTTTGAACAATTTTAAATGTTTTTCGTATTTTGGAAACATATTTGAATCTTTTTGGTATTTTAAAGAAACGTATTTGAATGTTTTTGGGATTTTGTGTTTTGAACCACACACTAAGGGAAAAATGGGTTCCCAAGATATAACTAACACGCCATACACAAACAAGGTGAATGCTAGCATGGCATAAAGCGAACAAAAGTTGTAGACCATGGGCGTGAAGACCTGGTAAGGAGAACACATGACACAAGATGAGGTGAAAGCTTGATGCTTGTTTGATTTTGTTGAAGATTGGATTGTGGATGCTCTTTGATATTAATTCTCCAAAGGGATTTTCATATACTACGAGAAGATTTCACAAGGATGTAGATGTAAAATTGGTAGAAGTTAGATGCAATTTACTCAAAGCTCCAGGGATGGATTTACCAAGGAAATGGATTTCTTTTATAGTTGAGGGTAGAGCCATGAAAGGTGGATTTGACATTGACTAAGCTCGAGGTTTATGGTTGAATCACTTGAGTTAACAAGTAGACTTGACAATTGGTAGTTGCAGATTTATAGGGGCAATAAACATTTGGAATAGTAGAAGTTACATCTGACATTTGAATTGTGCGTATAATCCAATTGTCCCCACACTTCTAGGAATCTACAATCGGAGTCCAAGTGAGATAGGGAAGTGTAGTTGACTGGTATAGGTGGAATTAAGTAACTAAATTTAATTAGTATTTAATTATGAGGAAATAATTAACCATTTAAATAAATAAATGTTTAATTATATTAGCTAGAATGTGTTAGGAAGTAATTTAATTAATTCCAAGAGCATGGTCACAATTAAATTAGTATTTAATTTTGAGGAGATAATTAACCATTTAAATAAATAAATGTTTAATTATATTAGCTAGGTGTTAGGAATTAATTTAATTAATTAATTCTATAGGGTAGTAATATACCTTATGTATTAGAATTAATTTAATCAATTCTAAAAGGGTGTATTTAAATGGCAGAATTAATTTAATTAATTCCAAAGGGGTGTACTGTGGAAAGATATAATTAATTTAATAAATTATAATTGGATAGAAGCGGGATAGGATTATGTATGTATTTTTAGGGTGTCTACAATATCGAATTCCGAAATATGAAATGGATGATTATTGTGGTTTCTAATATCTTGTATGGTGGATGGATGATTTTTTAATTAATTGGTTAGTTAGCATGTGTGTGACTTGATTTGGTTGAGGTGCAAGTGATTGCCTTACTAACATATTTTATCAAGTAAGTATGATGTTTGAAATTATGTGTGCAGGTAACAAGTTCAAACTACAAGACAATGCATGTTTCAAGAGATGTTCCTTAATGTGGCACAATAGGCCTTATAGGCCAAATTTACCCTTGCTTGATTATTGGTCCCCTTTGTAATGTTTATTTTTTTGTGACTAATTTTTGGAAAAGGGAAATAAATCTCTTTGGCATACATTTAATTGATTTTATTTTACATTTTAATCTTGTTATTATCTTACTTTATTTATTTAGTTTAACCCGTTATTGTTAGTTAATTGGTTGTTTTATTTAGCTAACCACTTCCCACTTGCATGGGCTGATTTAGCTTGTATTATTATTATTGATTGGGTTTGGGATCACCTAATCATGGATTAGGTGGATCCACCACCCCTCTTAAATGCCACCTCTTCCCCAAAACTAAAATTTGGGCAAGAAATGAGTTTTTGGAGGAGCGTGTAGTAAGCTAGATGCTACATTTGCCTTGAAAAGAGATACTAGCACAATACCTATGGGTAGGTGAGCTCTTTTCAAGGCTCATAATGCCTATTTTCCTCCCTTTGACCCTTTTTCAACCACCCAAATTTACTATTTTTGGACCTTGTATAGCTTTAGGTTTTGTGTATAAGTTGTTTCATGTGGAGACTTGGATTACTTGTTTTTGAATGAATTTTAATTTATTGAATTTGTAAGAGCTTGTTGGGAGTACTTGAGTGACTTGGAGACTTAGGTGGAGGAGTGACACATGTCACCATACTATTGACTTTTGTTTTAAATGTTTTTTCCTATATTATCCTCAAAATTGGAGGATTTTGGGGTTCTTAGTTGTTTGATTTTTTTGGATAACTTTTGAGGAGAAGGAGTCTTGTTAGAGAGATTGTATTTTTGGTTGTGGAGAGCTTGTATTTGGCATAGAGAGTTTGTTCTTAAATTTCGAAGCTTTGGAATCATATTAATTTTTTGAGGTAGGCCTCAAACTCTTTTTTTATGCTTATTGCATTTGTAAAAGGATCTTGTGTGTGTGTGTGCACGAGTGCACACGCGGGTGCGTTTGTATCTATGTGTGTATATATATGTTTAGATAACATAAAAGTGGAATTTATTTATATAGTTTGTATGAGAAACTGAATTTACCTTATATTATATGTTTTTAAGCATAAGATCTTATAGGATACTTGACATATGGGCATGGATAAATACATTAAGTTTTAATCAAATACATGGAGGTTAAATCGATTTCTTAAATTTAACATATTAATCCACTTGATAGAGATTGGGTGGCATGTATTAATGTCATGTTTGGCTTTCTTGGTATGTTAAGTTGTGTGGCATTAGTGATTTGGCAAAAATGGTTGGAAAGAGTAATACAAAACATGCATGACTAATATAAAGTGAGGTTAACATGGTTATGTGGCAGGTGGAAATACTGTTGAGAGGTTTCAGATTTAATGTTGCATTAATGGTTGGTCGGCTCCTTGGGAATGGTTAGCTTTCCTGAGAAGCCAACCCTAAACTTGGTCGCCTTCTCTCTATTTGATCAATTATGTTTGTTTGGTTTGAAATTTTTTTGGGGGTTAAGAAGGAAGTGAAATTTCTCTCCACAGTGAACGTTTTTCAGACATGAATGCTAAACTGGAAGTGAATATAGAGGAACTTTGTTTCAAAAAGATTTTTTTGATGAATGCATCATTGTTTTAGATTTTCAGAGAAGATTGCAGGAGACAGGAAGCTGAGTTGAGAAAAAGCATGGACATTATAGGCATGATATTCTCCTTGATACTCTAAATCATAATGATTATATTATGTTAATAGTGATTTGAGGTGTTTTTGTGTGTCTAGTTTTTATGGCAAAACATTTGTATTTGATTTTTACTTGTATACTGACTTGCATGTTGAATTTTTGAATAGGATTACAATTTTATGAGTTTACTACTTATGATCTCTAAGATTGTGTATTCTTGTGAATGGAACGTGTATGAGTTCCCATGTTGAGACTATGTTTTTAATAGCCGAGACTACCTGTTTTCTAGTAATAGATCGAAATACCCGTAATGGGTTTGCATGTTGTAGTTTTGTTATATAAGTGCGTGCACATTTTATGATACATGAAGTTGTTGTTTTGATTGCCTATTTATGAGTCTTTGTCTCCAAATATTTGTGTATGCAAAAATGAGAGAGTACAAAGGTGTTTTGATATTTTCCCTCCCTTTTGGATCTGAGCACTTTGCAAGATAATATGAATGCTTCAGACATAAGATCTTATAGTTAGATGAATGTTGTACTTGGTGTTGTGCTTGAATATTAAATTTGATCTTTGTTGAAGGATGAAATTGTTAACAATGGTTGGAATATTACCATTACAAGAAGGTGATATTGGCTTGTTAGATATTGATTCTTTTATCAAATGAATCCTTAACTAATGGGATTATAGAAAACGTATGAATAGTTTGCATAAGTTTATTTCTTGATGAATTTTTTATGATTTACTAAAAGTTACAAAACTACATCATGCAGGCATGAGGGAAGAGCATACAATGATCTTGGTTGGGTAAATCACACTATAGTTTTTCCTTTGATTTTCCAACAACAAGATGTTTTTAAATTTTTTTTGTATTTTGGAAAATATATAAAAACAAATGTTATATCTACAACAAAAAAAATGTTAGAAAAACAAATGAAAGGAAGGAAAAACTCTAAGAAAAAATGATGTTAGATATATAAAATGGAAGCTTAAACTATAATTAATATGAGTCCCACCATGGTTGCGAAAATGTATGCCTAGATATTGAGCCACCCTATAGAATGTGTTATATATATATATATATCGACTCAACTTAATTATTTAATTAAACATGATTATTTTGTTGTCACTAAATAAGAGAGTCTCCAAAATCTAAATCTAAATTTTTAAATCACAAAACTATATAATAAAATGTTATTTGTTTTTGTGGCTAGGGAAGGTGCTTGGTGATATTCATATCCCTTTTTAAAGTTGATAAAAGAACATGTAAGACATGCAATGATAAATGAAGTAAATGAAATGAAATGGTATACCTGTTTAGAGGACTGAGGTGACCAAGCCATGGTGTAGGGTTTATTGGTGGAAAATTGTTGATTGTTGATGGTGTGTTGATTGATTGAATGTTTTCGCCATTCATAGCTCAATCACATGCACAATCACATAAAAATATTAGAGAAATTACAATTATGACAAACCAAAATATTGAAATTATGAAAGCAGATTATCCAGTGAGTTTCAGGAAATCCAATTGATCTTCTTTCTCCTTTGGAAAAACTTGCGAGTAAAACATCTATGAGAAAGAAAGAAAATTATGAAAGAAACCAAGGGTGATGAAAGGAGGCAATGATTGTTGCTTTATAGGTTTTGGGTGGATATAAGATTGGGATAGATATGGGTGTACTGTGCATAGAGAGTTGAGATGATAAGGGTCCATTGCACATTAGAGATGTAAATGAGTACGTAAACTGTGTAGAAAGATTACAAAGATTCAATGCGAGTAGGTAAGTATAAGCAAGTGAATGACATGTCTTAAATCAACCTTGTTATATGGTTTTTAGACATTTTGTGGGAATATTTAATTTTCAAGCATTATTGTGTTCTATATTAATTTTGTACTTTCATCTTAACAGATATTATGCACAAGGTGTGTTTTCTGATTTCTATAAAATACACTAGCACTATAGAAATTACCTAGTCTAGGCTACCAAAATTAGGTGTCTAGAAAACCTAATGTAGGTGTTAAATTCCCTTTTGAGGCTCCATTAAAGATCTCTCCAATTGTTTTATGTATTTCTATGATTAGGTACCTCTCAATTTATACCATGTGACTAAGCGTGGGAGTAGATTAAATGTACAAGTGCACCTAATTGTAAATAATTTTCGTGAGACTTTAAAAATGTTAGAAGTTTGAAAGAAACCATATTTAAGTTTCCAAGGTTTGAAAGATAGTTAATTTTTCAAAGTCCCAACCCCCTTTAACTAAGAAAATCAATTTGTTTAAGTGGAGGATGAATATCTAGATCCTTCGAAGTCATTTAGTATTTTTTGGTATT